>JABASC010000234.1:0-51626 GCA_019776185.1 Plutomurus gul
ATGCAAGCCTTTCAACTGTATAACGTCAATCTTTTGGAAAGTATGGAAATCTTGGTTTAGATTCCAATTGAAGAAACTAAATATTTACCTTGTATTTAGTCAAACTTAACCTTTACTCCCTTTTTGTTCCAATTTATTTCAATTTTAACTTTTTAGCTTTTCAGACCAATTTGAGGGGAACCAATTTATAAATCTGTAATTAAATTAAATTACCTTTCAAAAGAAATAGGACACCCTTAAATCGGTTATATTGAGTTTTTTTTATCGCCATGTAATAGGTATAATTGAAAATGAACATTTTACACTTTATTTTCAAATAACTTTTTTTGTCCTTTTCTAATTGGCAAAACAAATTTCTTCATTTGGCATCCAAACGAGTTTTAAAAAATCGGCGATACAGTTGAAAGGTCTTCATCATAAGCAATGCCAATGAAATGATAGCATAATTTCTTTGTGTACCTATACGTGTGCTATGTATACACAAATGAGTATACCTAAAAGCTCTGCAGTTCGACGTTGCAATTGCTACTCGACCTCTTTAAGCATCCAAGGTGTCTCAGCAAACTGGAAACACTTTACAAGTGAAATAACGACTTCATTAAAGTTCGTATAACAATTGACACTATAGTAGTAAGTGGTTTAATTTATTTCCATTTAATCATTTAAATGTTTTTAATTTGTGGGAAAAAACACTTACTAAGGTTGCAAATATTTAAAACCAATTCCAATAGTTATTATACTAGAATCTCTAAGTGAATTCAAGTTAAACAAAGATAGGCACGTTTGAACAACAGTTCATTTAAATGAATACTGCGAAATTGTTTTTGTGTTAAATTATTAATGTTGGGGTGTACACATTTAAGTGGACACCTGGCTGCATATGGTCGTCTGTATGCAGGCATTTCATTCCAATGGCATAAAATATCGTAGTTCGTGTGAGCAATTGATGTCGATTTGATGTAACTAATCTAATTTCAATTGTGCCCTGTATGCATGGTAAAAAGATTCAAGATATCATGCATAGTGTATGGATATAACACGAATCGACACGAAAAACAACTCTATTTTGTGCTCAAAGATAAAAAATCCGGTAACTCGATGACTATTCTATCAACAGTTAAATCTAAGTGACTTTTTATTGCTTTATATTTTGGCCTTGAAAGACTTTATACACAACTATACATTCAATTAAAATAGTATGCTTATTGCTTATGTGAGGCCAATTTTATAAGAGTACACTTACAAAATTAACTTAAGGAGTTCCAATTAAACTCGTTTCATTCCTAATCAATTCCAAATGTTTTTATAATCACTTTTACAATTCTACCTTATTATTATGTGCATGAAATTTTGCTTCTCCAAAATTAATTAAGCGCATAGAGTCTTGCTTTGTTTCTAGTATACTTACTTATTATAAGAAAACTTTATGGTTTCCCTGATTTACACATGTAAAAGTGTTGCAGACACCTAGAAATGACGTGCAAATGATGAGACTTCAATCAAAAGTACAAATTTCACTCATAACGGGTCGTGTAAATATCCATGTGGTGTGGAGGTTACTTAATTGTAGCACTCACTCATCAGACAAGCATGACATGGTAGCCACTAATGTGGAATCGCGAGACGCCGTGTGCCAAATGCTTACGGTGTGGAGTAGATTTGCTCGTTTTTGTTAAAATTCCATAAGGTTGTTCAACCAAAACATTTTAATGATCAAATCTAAACTGACACACTCACAGTGAGCGTTATCTGAAACGATTTCAACAAAAACAAATCTGACTGCCAGTGAACGATCGGCGTGTCAGCCTTAACGAGCGGTGTAAATTCAACTAAAGCAATGCAGTCAGAAAAGAAGCGAAATAATGACAAAAGAAAGCATAGGGACACAGTGTATCCGTGTTAGCCGCTACCATCACTACACTGTACTACTAATAGCACGGACTGTGGGACTAGGACACGGTCTGTGCACTACAGCAGAGCGGATTACAGGAGAAGGACGAAGGAACAAATGTGCGAATGCACAAGTGCTGATGACACTCATTTTCTACGTTGACCCACTATCTTTGGGACACATGTAAGTTGAGTACTGCTGCTCTCCATAGAAATCCTGTACCTACAACACAGTACACAGGCAGACAGTGGAGAGAGAGAGCAGCAAGGCCACTACTGCGACGTAGCCAAAGGAGCAGTCACGATGACGATGACGACGACGACGGTAACGTTGACTGGAGCAGAGAATAGTAGTTAGGGACATTGTAGTAAATGAAAGAATGCATGATCATGGTTTGGGATGGCGCATAGATATGTACTTAATTCAGCAGAGCACATCGCATCCCCACCGGAACAAATATATCCGTCAGACGAAAAGACATTGGTTCTCCACTAAAGTCACTGAACAGAATGCACGGAAATGCGACGAATGTGCTTATTTATGAATTATGTATTCTTTATTGACAAATTTGCGCCATTCATGGAAAGTTTATTCCACACTGCCAGCTCTTCAATTGCTTCTACAAAGTTGAATTTATACTGAACGCAGGAGTTATGACCATTTTTAGGGCCTTGTCTGGATATGCCCTGCATTTCGATTGACCATTTCCACGGTCGAGTCATCCGATTCCACTTTCCTGGTTTAAATAATAATATCAGAGTCTCCTCGTCCCATTATAAACTTGAGCCGGGTCAAACTACCTAGGGAATCTATTCAAGTAGCATACACTCCCATGTAATTTGTACTACACTATTGCACAGTCAAAAAACCGTAATCCAACTCTCTCTCTGTCTTTCTTTTCTACTTAAAGAAACAAATTTTAAATTCACCAAGACTTAACTGTGTGGGCGGTGTAGAATCATTATAGTGAATCGATATTGATACAAAGTAAAACTGATAATAGTATTACACGACTTATGAATTATTCTTTTAAATTAAAGAACAATTTTAGATTTTAGAAGGAATATACGTTTTTACATAAGATTAAGCGAGTATTTACTATTGAATCGTTCACCATATTGCATTATCTGTTGGGAAAAAATCTTTCTGAATGAATCAAATCGAAGAGGAAAAAAATGTGTCTGAGAACTAAAAGACAATTATGCTAAAATAGTGTGCAACGACTCCTTTTTTTAGCGTAATATAATGTATCTATTTCACCAGGGCATTAAATTTAATATCAATTGAGAGCAATTGTAAGCTCAACATTTTACTGGCTTTGCACAGGATTTCCATAAATAATGCATGAACGGACATGGAATATTAAAATCTATGTGGAAATATAATCGTATAGAGAAGTTAAAGCACAAAGGAACATTAAATGCATCCAGGATGATAGAATTTCACAAGTTTTGTAGATGTATAAGATAGTGGCATCAAAATTACATGATACGAAGGGAAGAATTTTATAGCAGTCAACCATTCGACATTCGGAAGGGAATGTACCCGTTTTTTGCCCAGTTGTTTCAGAGTGTACTCCATAGAATAGTAAAACTATTTATGCAAACTCAGATGCAATGACAGCTTCCAATCAGCCTATTCTCCTACTTCTCAATGTCCTCGGTAGCTCAGTTTCGACACACATCTCGAATCTTCTCAATCTTCTCGAAGGACCACCTTGTTTTACGGACTGGGAACCAACTCAATGCTTTACGACAAATTGGGTAAAATGAGAAATTAAAACTTTATTTACACCCAACCAGTCGGATGTCACAGCAAACACACAAAATCTTATATTCCAAAAAATACTCAAACTCGGCGAGAGAGAAATTTTGCGTCGGAACGGCTCGGAGTCTGCTGCTACAATGACTCTCTCAACCACATTACACACTTATATCTAAACTTTTACTTAACAACAAATACCACATGACGCATGTGTATTACTAAATACATCCAAAATACACATTCATAATACACGATACATTACTCCTACATTACAACAGGTTTGTACATATTATACTACACTTGACCAAAGTTTTATTATATTTTATACAAAAAATTCATATATAAATTCGACATTATTAAACTAAGCTAAACTGAATCTTACGCATATAGGATATGAGAGCAAATCAACAATCCAATCTAGCATTTAATTCAACAAACTCACTCCACAGATTGAAAGATTGAATCTTAAATCAAATCTTGCTCTTGCCTTGTAGACAATGGATTTCCATAGATTGAGATTGAATCTCAAATGAAATCTTCAACTACAATCTAAAATAGCCTAATGTTTAGCTACCCTGCAGATTGGATTGAAGATTTCGATTGAATCTGCCATTGTCAATCGTGAACGACCACTCATTACAGCCTTTACTATCTCGGCTATACAATCCTTGGTTCGCGCCAAGCAGTCGTCTGAGGCTCGAACACCCGTCTTCGGGGACTCACAGACAACCACATGTATTTGGCAGTTGGCACTGTCTGCACTTTTGGAAACTTAAGAGACATGTGATGCAACGTTTGTTTTTTATTGTTTACTCGTTTTGTAAAATATTGAAATGTCAAAATTCTGCTCACGTACTTGTAACAGGCTGGCAACAATTCAGTCGTTCGTCTAAATTTCAGAATTTCTTGGTGACGGACAAACTGCCGCCTTTTTCTAACCGATTACTCATTCCATCCAGAAAGTAAGAACATTTTAATGAAGTAGAATATCCCCAACGTTGCTGTGTAAAAATTTCAATTTTCTTCTTAAAGGTTGGTGCAAATGGAAAAGGTGAATGAATTCATGACACTTGAGCTGATGCATCCTGAGTCTCTCTCCAATCCTTCACGCACTCAACTCGCAATCAACCTCAACGATCGAATCAATGCTTTTTCTGGTAGCGAGCCACACGCTACAGCAGAAAAAAAACGTTGCAGAATCTCAAGAAAATATCTACGACAAAGGAAAAAATCACACCTACCTACGGCACGGAAAATCGTCATAGATTTCAAGTACATTCTGAGACAATTTGGCACACAGAAATTATTCCACTCCATTTCAAAGCTTCAAACTCAAAAAGCTATACAGTTAAATTCTAAAATCTACATGCGAATTAAACTTTATTATAGTAAAAAATAAGGATTTTATATAGATTCAGCAAAATTTCACCTAAAACGTGTTTTTGCACTTTGTGCATTATAATACCGAACCATTTATTCCTGCAGTCGTACTTTTATATATGGAACAATAGCTAACCAGTGGAGAAATCGTAGGTCGAATCAAACAATGGAATCCCATCCATACAATACCCCATTCAAAATACAAATGGAAATTTTACTAATTGGATTGCGCAATTAACTTGTCTCCATTTCATACTATTGATGTTGTGATAACAGCTTTTGCATTCACAGCTCACAGGTTCGCCATTCTATGCCCGCGAAACCATTTTATGGGTTTCAACAGTTTTACTACATATTATTATTCAGGCGCTATACGTTCTCAAGATTACAAATTTTAAACATGAAGAAGAAGTCTCGTCAAGCGGCGAGACTTTTTATACTCATTGGCAAATTAAAAATTGAATGTGTCGGTTATTTTGAGCTTAAATCTGCTGAGCATCGAAAATCGGGCAGTAGTGTAGTAGTTGCAGATACTTAGTGCAGTTACAGAGCAGATTTATACTGTGATGGAAGTATAAATAAAGGTAATGGCGCTGACCCATGGGTTAGAACGTAGTTAGGCTACGACCCATAGATTCCTTGAACACTGCAGCAGCAGCAGTACAGAGTGAGCTATAGGTCCATAAAGTTGCTACAAGGGACAAGTAGAGCTGCAGTGTAATCTCGTAATTACCTTTGCACCTTGTAAATAAATAATGAAATGTGTACACGATACGGTTCACTTGTCTATTTTCCTGCAAGTCAATCAATTCGCAATGAACATGGCAAGTACTACATCCAAGTATGGAGTACACACACAGGCAGTCAGTGAGTAAGAGAGAGAGAGAGCTCGGGTATTTCCAAACACAAACTCTCTGCACAAACTACTTACATCAAAAAGTCAGAGTTTTCACTGGCTGTAGACAGTAACACTATCCCATTCCAATCCCACACGTTATCCCAGCTTTCCATCTCATGCTTAGAAAGCTCACTTAATGCATTAGCACCTAATCAAACAAAATATGAGACATATGAGCTTACGATCGTATAAAATATATTTATACCCATCTCTCCACATTCTTAATATATCCTCCTCCTACTTCTCTCTTACAACTACAACCAACAAACTAAATGGATTTTGTACTCCTTTTTCTCTCTGTGTGTTACATATAGGAAATAATGCATACGCTGACTACGTGTACTGTGGCTGAGTGTGCTCTCTAAGCATACTTTATAATCAGTTCTCAGACGTTGGTGATTCCCTGGCAATATGCCCGTAGTAGCAATACGAAGTAAATACTTGAGTCTACATACAATCTCAGCTTTTAGAGAGCATTTCAACTTATGTCAACTTCCTTCCACATAAATATATCAGCAGTATATATATCTGTAGTATAGATTAAATTGAAAATGCGACTCCCTCTCTGCTATGTTATAGTGACTTAAGTTTTCATCTCGAGGCTGACATTTTAATACCCTTAGGCTCTTTTATTGTTCTTAGTAATAAAACGACTCGGCAATACAAAAGCACAGAGATCCATAGAACAGTTAGAATACACAATACGACGTTAAGATACACGAATTCCAACCTCCCACAGTCAACATTCAATAAGGAAGGATTTTGCTGCTGTCATGCAACAAATACGTTCCCGTATATAAAAGAAAGAGTCCGAGGGCGGCGGAGGCGAGTACTCAAAGTGGAACTTACGAAACTGTCTGATTGAATGAATGCAGTCTGTAGGAGAACGTTCAGCTGATTACAGACTGTTAAGTAGTAAAATAAAGAGAATGTTGCTTGGAGCAGAAAGACAACAGCGAAGAATTATCACACACATTCACAACCAAGAGCAGCTGAAGTGCAGGTAGAAATAAAATTCCGACTTTTCCTTCCTGCTTTCTCCGTTTCTCGCACTGCCAGTGCATTTGCCATTACGCCTGAAAGGAAGCGAGAGACAGAGAGAGAGAGAGAGAGAGAGAGCGACATAGACCTATACACGCTCAAATATAAAGCTAAGTTGTAGTAGTAACTTTTCAATGATATATATATACATATACGTTGACTGAGTGGACTTTCTCTTTTGGGTAGTACTACTGCGTATACATTCTGTCCCGTGTATATAGACTCCCATTATTAGACATAGGATGAATCTACTACTACAGCCACTACTAGCCTCTGTGTATACAGCATTGGCCAAAGCTTATGCACATATACATAGTAGAAATAGTAGAGTGTAGTAAATAGAAAGTGGCCAGAAGATTAGAAATTGGACTAGGAGTCGTAGACACCACAAAGCAGGGTTACACGGACTGGAAAGCGATGAAAAGAATGAAAAGTAGACCGTCCTAGTACTTACAATGTAAAACTGGAGTACAATGCAATGTGCACACACAGTATTATAGTATATCACATAAAGAGTCGACGGTTGTTAGTGAAAGCAGTAAGTATGTACGAGTCGTTGGTTGTTGTTAGCTACAGTAGCAGCTATTTGCAGTTGAGGTGATTTGAAGTAGAATGGACGGATTGGCGCACTCGAGTGGATGGGACGTAAGAAAGGGCGGTTTGGGATTGGGATGTGGAGCTGGGCTTGTGCAATATTCATGCAGGATAGAGGATGTGAAGGTTGAAGTTAATAAGGCTGAACAGAATGACATGACCAACATCTCGCATCTTATTTTCTTTTAAATCTAACTACTAATATGCATACACGCTGAACAAATGCCTATACATTATATTACACTATAAATGATGGGAATCCTACTAGTAGATATGCGTACATTACCGTATGCAACCTTTTCTTTGTATAATAACGTATGTGGATATATGTACAGCATGTGTGCCCTGTACTAGATCATAATATATGGTGGAAACGCTTCGAAGAAAGTAAAGGGAGTGCGAGAGAGAATGATGTTTGTAATGTTAATCTCCAGTGCAAATATGTATACAAAAATAAACACATTACATGCAATATTGGCACTGGTATAACAGATGCATATATTTTTTCGTATTCTGCTCGTGTGTGTTCTCGTGTAACCAAGTCAAAGGGTGTCTGAATTCAAATAGAAAGCATTCTGAAGCATATCAGAATATCTCCCCTCTCTCTTTCTAGGATAGTAATATCAGAGTATTATGTTCGTATCGTGCCAGTATCTGCTAATAAGTGCACAAGCTATACAAATACAGAGAGATTTTTTACGAATCCAACCGTATGTGCACTTATATCAGATTTCAATTTTCTCTTTGTGCCTTACTGTGTGTGTGTGTGTGTGTGTGTGTAGGGGGACGAGGTGAAATAAAAGTTTTCTTTCCCCTTAACGGCTCCGTGTATTCACAGACAACATGCCTCATTTTCCCCATGCCGCCAAACGTGTCAACTGCATTACAGTTTGCATTACAACTTCAACTGAATGTGTTCAGCACGTGCAATCTTTCTGGAGCAGATGTGTACGAGGGAACTCGTGTTGGGGCAAACCTGTTTTTAAAGAGTGCAGGCAGGCTTCAGAGGTAATGGACGCCGGGTATTAGTAAGTGTCGGCTTGTAAAGGCACGTATAATGTGTTCTTAAATAGTTATTGGTGAGCACAAGTTGTGGGTCACGAGCGTTTACACTGACTGATGTGAGTGAGTGAGAACTTATTTAGTATTCATTGAATATCCATCTGCTCAACTGTGTGCATAGGACATGACTGCATCCACAGAGTAGCTATAGAATTCAAACAGTACTTTCCAACAACGGCATAATAAATGCTGACACGCTTTCTCCCTCTCTACAGATCTTATAGAAAGTTTCACAGGCTACAACTTTGTCTTGATTTGAAAAGTGAGCCACTGCTATAGAGAGATGTGCTGAAAGAATTAGATTGATAAGTCGAATCAGGAAATTTGCAATAGTTAGAGGAAGAGTTAAGTTTAGAGGACGAGTGGACGAAATGTCCGCGGGAGAAAAGATGAGAGTCTGAGGCGAGGCCAAGAGTCTCTCTGTTCAGCTGCTTTATCAGTTAGAGAGAGAGAGAGAGAGAGAAAGAGAGCTGGTGGCTATATGAGCTTAGTAGTTAGTTAATTTGCGTTATGTTAGCTGACGATGCAAGTATTTTTGTGCGGCTGCTTTCGTCTTCTTGTCTGTGGCTGCAGAGAGAAAGAGAGAGAGAGAGAGAGAGAGAGAGGAGAAAGCGAGAAACAAAGCAAGAGAGAGCAGAGAGACGGAGGTTTTGACTGCAGCTACAGCCTCAAGTGTGGAATATTGAGACAAGGAGCAATGAGGAGAAAGCAAGGAAGCAAGTCCTTGTCTTTCCAGAAGATAATGCGAGACAATAGAAAGTAAATGCTAACTCCCCTGTGGACTTCATTATGATTCAGCAAGGACGCAAAGGTTTCTGACTGTGCTAGCTAAGATGACATCAAATTTGACATTTCTCTTAGAGAAAAGTGCTTCTCCGTCGACCTCGTATATACTTCACGTTTTATTCCAGTAATGCTACTCACATTATCTGCATTCTTAGCCACAACCATCCCTCCAACATGTCTGCCTGCCTTTATAGGGAAGCGCTTTATTTCCAGTTAAGTGTGCAGCTTAAATGAGATACCTGTAGTGGATAGCTGACTATTATATAACTGGTCTCTTTGAATGTGTTCAAAGTGAACCCATTTAAGTGAACAGTAATTTTCTAGAATCTGCTCTGCACTCACTCTGTGCATCAGTTCGGCGTAGAAAACTTATTTCAAACATAATAAGCATAAAATCTAATTTGTGTTCCAGCAGCTTTGCATTGTCATATCACGATACACCGATACAAATCAAAACATAATTCGTGCAATACTTATTCTTGTACTTTTTTTAAATTTATCGCATAGTAAGTAGTGCATTTGTACTGTGAAATTACCATTTTGTTCATAAAATTACCATTGCTAGTAATCAAATATTTTGTAAATGTATGAGCCTCGTAAAAAGGAGGATAATTTAATTTTAATTTAATGATCACAGTCGCTTCCCTGCAAAAATGGGAATGTTTCTAGCAGCTACCCGGTATTTTAAATTAGACCTTTGTAATGAATAATGTATACGAATTTATAATGATAATTATATATAGGTATATTTTTTTTAAAGTTTCTTTAGAATGGTGAAAAAGTTTGTAAATAAATATGGTTATGTATTCTCTTGAAAATTAAGTTATCTAAGTGAGAAGTGAGGACAGTGAATGAAGAAATTTAAGAAGTGGAGCAGAAACTAACGTGAGTATGTTAATAAGTCTTATGTAGGCGCACAGAAGTTTTAAAAATGTGCAGAACATTTTAAATTAAGGTTGACTTTTATTCCTTCAGGTGTTTCAATGTAGAAACTTTGCTTTTACAACGTTCACTGTATTGTATTTTTATTTTTGTGGGTTCAAGTGACAGCTGTGCACTTTGGGAAATTTCTGCATTTATTACCTTCCGGGTTAGATACAGGAACTACTGATTTACTGATACACTGAACATTGAAAGTATGCTTTTCCTGCTGACAGAAATACCTAGAGGAAAAAACTCCAGGGTGACCAGCAAATCCTATCTTTTACAGTTTTACCCATCAAAATACAAACTCTCCGTTTCAACCCAATTAATTTATTTTTCCAGGCATAAGAAAACTCTTTGAAAACGACCACAGTAGTCAATGCATGCGGGTAGCCATAAACGTTTAAACTTTTAAAAAAGAAACTATAAAAATTCCAAGGAAAAAAGTTGGAAAATCTTGATCATGCATCATATAATATGGGAGGGGCCCCCATATTATATGTATGTAAGAGGAATTGATTACATAACCGCCTGTGCACTACCTGTCACTAAAGTGTATATCTTTTTCTGTGAGAATTTGTGTCTCATGGGCCAGCCATAGGACTTGTAGACAGTCAGTGAGCAGAGAAGGACCGGTGGCGGAGGCAGCAAGTCAGCAGAAATGACATCAAAAAATTAATTATCTACAGATGCGCCTGTCTATCTCCCTCTCCGTTCAACTGCACAGCATTTTCAGCCGGAATGCATTTACGGAGGAAAGAGAAAATTTCTGGTAAATGAAAGAGGATTCAAGTTGAGTCATGTAGACGGTTATCTTAGAGGCAGGAGCATTGTATTCAAATGTGAAGCAATTGTAATAGATTTGGCGAGGAATGATGACAAGGGAGAGCCGTGTTGAATGTGCTGGAGAAAAAGTAAAGTGACTGAGACCCGAGTACACCTTTTATTGCCCATCTTCGTTGTCATGAATAATATCATTTGTTCTCCGAAAGAAACTGCGGATGCTCTAACTGCTTTCACAAGTGCCATCCACATTCTCACTGCTTGACATGAACACGCAGAGGGAAATTCTGTACTGACTCTATCTCGATGACAGAAGCACAACCACCACCTAAGTTTAATACAATGTTATTGTTACAATGGAGGTGTGCCATACGCTATTCTATAGCTAAAGGGCAAAATAATGTAAAATAAGAACACTTTAACACAACCGACAGAGAAAAGATAGATAATTAAACATAACCAAAAGTCAAAGTTCAATTCACTAACACAATTTAAAACAAAAAAAAATAACATAAATTTTCACAATAATTTTAATCCATAACTTCAAAAAAATATTTTTTAAATTAATCATAAGAATTTTTTTCATTGAATTAAACTGCGGGGGTATTGCTGTTTTTGTTGGAGAGTTTTGTCAGAGGAATTGAGCGTGGCACAGTGACAGCTTTGCCCTTCCAGTCACATTTTCTAAATCACAACCGTTAACATAAAGCTCTGAGATAAATTGACCTTTCATGCTGGCCACCTTGCCTTATCTCTAGTTGAAAAGCTACAGAGTTTAGAAAAGGGTAATCTCGGAGACTATCTTCGAATGCGAATACAGTGTGTGGTGATATTTACAGAGCACCTACGATATTTCTCTGTACTACTGACATTTCAGAGTTTACGTTTTGTGACTTTTGTCTTCTTTATTTGTCCAAATCACTTGACTATCTTTGATAGACTCGTCTCAGTATTACCAACAGTATTAGTGTAAGACACATATATACATGTGTTCCAAGTGAAGAGCTCAAAGTGGGAAAGTGCACTTTCCTCCAATTTCTTCTCAAGTGTCTTCCTTCTTCTTCTTCTTTCGCACTTCAATTTAGTGGTGGCCATAGTAGTAGCAGTAGAAGTAGGTATCGTTTGCACAGGCTCCTATTCGATGGCTCTTGATGGAAAAGCCGTACATAGACAGACTCTGTCTCTATAAACCTTCTCCGCTGTAATAACATGCAGACGGAATGGAAATCTAGTGGAGATTTAGACGGCGCACAGCACTCGCATTGCATCCACCAACAACACGGAGAGACAGTTCATGTTAAGAACAGAGAATTGAGCTCAGAAGGACAGAACAGAGCGCCACACAGCACACAGCACACTAAGTCACAGCTATTATGTACCTTATGTAGCTGCTACGACGGCGGAAAGAACTACTTACCGTCACACAACACTATACACTATAGATTCTCCTGTGAGCATATCCCTTTGCAACTGTATCTACATATAAATAGAACGGCTCACCGCACACACACACACACACACACACAGCATACACTACCAGTGGCTCCATGTTAGCCCCCCACATCTGAACGGCCAACTTTCCACCACAACTTTTCTCATTTGCTGCTCACGTTCCGAACATGCAAATCGGTTTGCGAAAAAGAGCCGGAAACAGAGATTTGATTATCCTATGGAAATGTAGACGTGAGGGATCAATTGTTTTGACTAAAATGGGACGAACTAAGTATTCCACAGCATACATACCTATCTGCATAAATAGAGATACATACACAGAGAAGCTGCTGCTGCTCATACTCTGCCCTCTGTCTCTATAGTCAGTAGCCCTGTAAGCAAACTACCCATATAGATATACACAAAGTAGTACCTACTATACTAGTAACACACACACACACTTTCCCTGGTCCTCTGCTCAACGTCGTCTTCTTTGTTGGTTAACTAGGCATACAAAGTCAACTATCTGAAGTGAGTGAGTGAGTGAGTGAGAGCAAGAGAGAGAGAGAGAAAGATAGTGTAGTCGCATAACTAAACATAACTAAATATGTATACAGCTATATATGGCTACCTATTTATATGCATGTAGTATGTCAGTCATATTGCTCAAGTGGGTTTCTATTATCCACACAGCAGCACACAGTTCCTAGTCAAAATACACGGTGTTCGGTCTGGCGTAAGCAAAATCCTTGCTAATACTAACTGAGTTGACTTTCGCCAGAGTAATCCTTTACACGCTACGCTGTATTATAGAGTGGGATATCGATGGTGGTAGTTGGGGCTGTACAGTAAGTGGTGGTGATGGTGGGCTCTCCCTTCCACCAACCAACAATGCAAGCCAGGCAAGAAATACGGAATATTATTATACCATGTATATGATGCACATGTATAGAGAAGAGAGGTGGAGAGAGTACGAGTAGATGAATAGCAATAGAATGCCCTGGAATGGCTGGTAATAAGTATGGACAACGATACAACTTTGTTCTACATTAGAACATGAGACAAGTCAAGGGAGCGCAGGAAAGATATTCAACACTGCAACGTGCAGTTGTATCAACTACATAGTCGACGGCATGAAAGACTGCAGTCTATACTGCATTTATGTATGTTTCGTGGCAGCTTCGTTTTTTTAGTTGCGTTTGTTGGTTGCTTTACTTTTGCAGTAGCTAGTATACTAGATTCTGTGCTCTCTCTTTCTCTCTCTTTCTCTCTGTCTCTCGCTGTAGCCTTCTCTGTGTGTGACTGTATATATACGTATATATATAATCAAAAGTGTGTGGCCCCAAAAGAAGCGGAACAGTCTCAATTCAAGTTGCGGACTATGGCTATATGTTTATTTTAGTTAGGCCATACTGGATTCTCTGTGTTTTGCTGTGCTTTTCACAACTGGTAGCATTAGTAGATAGTAGCGCTTCACAAGGAGTCTACGTTGGATACACGTGCATATAACAGCGGGTACTGTTCCTACAGAAACAGATCAGAAATCTGGAATGGCATGGCAAGAGGCTGGAATGTCTCTCTTGAGTGAAACATCAGATATTCAGTGAAAGCTCTTGTTACACACACACACACACACACACACAGAAACGGAGGATCTCTTTTTCTAACTAAGGGGGACTGAGGGGAACGACATGGCCTTTAGCGTCTTCAGATGAAGTTACACATGGTATGATGAAACACTTACAGTCAATAGTGGGGCAGAACTGCGTTATAGTGATAGCAGTACTATTTTCTGGTACATCTGTACCTACAGCCATCACAATTAATTATTAACGACGCTAATACATCAGAACTAAAGCCCTCAGATGGATCACCTCCGAGCATCCTTTTCTTCTTCATTCTACTTTGTTTCTTCGCTTCAACTTACTTTCCCTTTACTGCAACTTTACTCGTACTTGTCGTACGGAGTAGCTTCCCCGTGTACTAGGAACGGTACACTTTAGCCGCACTGCACTGCAATGTATTCACAAATATAAAGCCAACGGTAAATTGAAGTAGGTATAAATGCTAGTTGCGAGACACACAGAAAGAGAAAGAGAGAGAGAGAGAGAAAGTCAACTGTTCTACTCAAAGTCAAGTCAGTTCAAGTCAAAAGTGAAACTTTTCTATGGAGGAGGAAGAGAGGAAGAGAGAGTTGCTAGAGACACGGAGAGAGTAGAGTAGCAGTGAAAGTATTAGAGTCAGACTCTCTGTGTTAATAGAGTGGCTAGGAAACTCGACTCACTCAGAGGTCATGCTTTCTGCTAATGTTCCGACTGACTATCTACTGTGGACTTGTCTTGGCACAGCCAAAGAGTAAGTACACACTCACACGCATACATAGTTTTGCAAAGTTGATAGGGATGTATGTCACTGTGACCTGAACCGTTTGCAAGTCGAGTCATGTCACAAGAACTGTAGTAAAAACACGTAAACACAACTTAGCTGTGTGCCGCTATACGAACAGCTAACTATCTGTACAAACACTGCCACATAGCCCCCCCCCCCATCACATTGACTACACCCATAGCCATTCAATTACCTTCGATTGTCATTAGTGCACAGCATACAGACTATACCTAAGTATATAGGTAATATAAGTATGTATACATGTATAACTAAGTGGTATTATATTATATAGGGCCCCTGCTTGTCGTCTCCTATGAGTATAGTCTAGTATGATGATGAGTGAGCCATACACACGACTTGGTTGCACACACGCAGATACGCATACGAATTAGCCTCTGTCTCTATGTAGCATTCGAGTAGAACGAGCGAAGATTCTCTCTCTCTCTCTCTCTTTGAAGACTGGTAATTGTGTTGCTTTCTCTGTGTGGATGGCCCCATTGTAGTAGCCACAGAGAGCTGATCACTACCAGTCAGCAAATAATCCTCTTTCTTTGGCTTATACTTTAGAATGACTTTAGTCATTTGTCTGCTCGCAAAGAAAGATCAGTGCACACACAAACTCAACAGCGGATAACAAGTGAGCTGCTGCTGCTTCTTGTTGTAGCAATGGAACACTTAGCGGTCCCTACCTACACAACTTCTGATGTGATCACCCCGATCCTCTCCACTAGAACACAATTGCACATTTGGGGGAATTATTGACCTTCTGTTGCTTAAAATACCAAAGTCAAGTAGCCCATTATGCTCGTCAGCTGATTATGTTAAATATGTATTTATGCTAATAGACGTTCTCCGTGAATTCAGATGCAAATCAGGAAATTAAGATAAAAAACAATGTAGAGTGAAGAGAAACCATGAATAAATTAGGAATTCAGCCACCTAATTTTGAATTCATCATCGACCATGACCTTCCGTTGCGCTCATTTTCGATTGTTAGATGCACTTTACATGAAAATACATAGGCTTAGACATAATTGTTTAAGCAAGGAATTACAACTGTGAATATTAATGCAGTGTGAATGATCAAGCTTAGAAATGATGTGGCTGAGGACATGAGGTCTATTATAGAACTGGTTGTGAGTGTGCATACAAGAGATTTGCTATTCTAATTATGTAGTCTGCTGGGTAGCAATAAACAGTCTGTGAGAGGGGAATAGAATATTTGTTGTGATTTGGTGGTGATACAGAGAGACCGTTGTGAGACTGTAGAAAGGTTTAAGCTTCTGAAGTGAGTCAATGTGTATTCGTATTTGGAGCCGTTCCAGAATTGTCAAATATGTAGTTTGTATATGAGGACGATTAAATTTTGATTAGGTAGGTGTTTCACCACTATTTATGCTGATAGGAATACATATTAGAAGTAGGAGATTCAGGGGAGCGTGAGTGATGCATCACACTCCATCAAATAAAATAATTACCGTTTGACAAATTACTTTGTAGACTTTTCTTATTTTCACTTGCAAGCAGCACTAGCACCGCTAGTAAATATCTGGCACAGAGATGAGAAAGATAAGCTTATCCATTGTGGCCCGTGTGCACCGGAAAGAAGAACCTGTGCGCAAACGGGCACAAACACACACAGCCTATATTACTATAGATATAGACAAGAACCTATATTTATACTATTGCTAGTAGAATGTACACTAATTCTACCTTAGGTCTACTGTGCACCTTAAAAACACATCCGTATAATGCACGGAGGTAGAGGCAGTCGGGGAAACGACGTTAATAAAAGAGTAAAAGCAGTTTGCAGTGCAGATAGCATGCTGCAAGACTACGTCAACAGCACACCAGTCTACCTACACGGTATACACTCACAGACACACAAATCTACTGGTGCAGTTTCTCTCTCTCTCTCTCTCTCTCTCTCCTGGAAATAAATAGAAAAGTGCCTACACACAGATAGAGAAAAGAGAGAGAGAGAGAGATAAGGAAGTCTAGAGCGGAGGCAGATAGAGAGAGAGAGAGAGAAGAAGAAGCCAGAGAGTGGGTAAGTAGTAGACACGGGGAGTGGAGAGATAGTAGAAGGCAGGCAGGCAGGCAGTACAGAGATATTTGTGTGTGTGTGTGTGGTGGTTGTAGTGTCCTCTCGTGCTGAGCTGCAATTGAATGCAGAAAGAGTCTTAGAAACTATCTATCTTGTGCTCTGAAGATTATGTCTCCATTCCATCTTGCCTTCCTCCCATCCATCTATCCAACAATCCATTTATCTATCTTGCCATTCCATCTATAAAGAATCTAAAGCTAGGCCAAATCACATGACTTTATATGTATGTATATAGAGATAGGAGAGAGTCAGTTGTAGTGTACATAGTGGTGGTAGTGGTGGTAGTGGTGGTAGTGGTGGTTGGTGGTGGTAGACAGTAGACAGTGGAAGTTGTGAGCACAGCACCGTGCAATGGCACTCTGCTTGAGTAACTCGACTCAAGTAAGGTAAAGTAAAATAAGTGAGTAGGTTTGTAAGTAGAACGACCGATATATGTTGATCGTGTAACACTCTCAGTAGCATTCGTATAGTGCGGGGGAAGCCAAGTCACTTGGAACTATGTAGTAGTCTGTACATTATAGTATTATAGTGTCCCGCGTGCACCAACCAACCCACGTAATGTAATACATTGCGTTCAATTGAAATGAGAGAATCGATGGCAAATCTTATGCTGTTTGTGGTTGGTGGGAGGCTATCTGTTCTCTGTGTGTCTGTATACATGTACATAATATGTAGGTAGTTGTGGAAAGTTGAAACGCGAACTTCTTCTTTTGCTGCTGCTGCTGCTTCTGCTGCTTCTGCTGCTTGTTCACTGATATCTATAGTGGCGGAGCTCAATGGAGCACACGGAAATCCATTTGAAATTTTAGGTCATCTTAAGATAAAGTTCCTTTCTCTTTACTTCGCTTCATTTCAGTTCACTTTAGTTTTTCAAGTTCGTTCCACCACACACGAGATAGGACAAGACAAGCCACTGTCCACTGTAAATATCCTCTGTGTGTGTGTCTGTGTGTGCACTACTTCAGTAGGATGTCGTGATTGAAGAATGTCCAAGGCTATCCATCTTCTTTCTACTATACTTCCGTATAGGGACACTATTTATCTACAGGGGAAGAGTTTGTGTGTGCAAAGCGGTGACAGGAAGAGATGAATCGTGATATGATTTCAATTGACTGAGGGACCTCTGGCGAAATTCCATATAGAGTGAACTACTTAGAAATTATTAAGAAATAGCATTAGATAAACTCGTCGTTTTCTCCTTCAACCGAATTCTATTTGAAATAGAATCCCGGTGGTGGTGGTGGTGATGGTGGTGGTGGGTGGAAACTTTCTGTAGTTGCTTACCTCGAGATAGAGAGATATGGTTAAAAGAAATGACTCTTTCATTCAAGCAAGCAGTGAAAGGAATGGAGAAAGTTAATTTGATTGAGATCGTTGTTGTAGAGAAATGGAATACAGACATTATTTAGTACCAATGTCAATTCCATATTCACGACAAACTACTTCTATTTTCATTTGCTTTTCACGAATGTTGTAAAGGCACTGAGGAGTTGTCCATAGAAAAAGGAATCTAATTTCCTACGATAAAAGTTGAGCCAGATGAATATAAAGAGTTTCTCCTTACATTCTAAGCAAACTCTGACCTAAGACGACGACAACTAGTACACTATTTAGGAGCACTGTGAAAGTAGGTGAAGTAGAGTTTCATTTGACAAAAGTCTTCTTTTCGAAATGTACACATTTATTTGAATCCACTTCGTGTACACGGATACACTTTCTTTTGACTCGCTGTGAAAGTCAAAACTTCACACCTACATTTTACGGTAGAAAGTTGAAGACTGCTACGAAGGAGATTTTAAGAGAGAGAGCTCCCCTATCTACAATCACGGTAGCAGTGAATGTTTCCATTGAGTATTTAGTAGTACTTGTGACTTTAGTTGGACGAGTGGTGTATGGCTGTGAGCTCAGTGAAATCAAGTTGTTGTATAGGCAAAAGTGACCTTGGGGCGTTTACAAATGAAATGAATGGACGATGCTCTATGTAAGTGGCAGAATAGGAATACTTTTAAATAAGTGAAAACGTCTTCAATGACAACTTCAAATCCAACTCAGGGACGCTTCAATGTTTCGTTTGTGAATCTTGAAAGGAATCTGAAGTTCTGCGAGGTCTTTATAAATAAACTTCATGCAGTTGACTGTGCAATGCTGCTGAATAGCAGTCAAACTTTCCGTGTCCCGTTCACATGGCAGTGGTAAATAATCCTACGCATCTTTGTAAGCAAGCTTCTGTAACTAAAGTTGTGAATTTAAAAAGCAGTTTTCATGCAAAAGGGAATTCCTTAGCACTACTATAAATATACAAGTATTTACCACTCTCTCGCCTGCTCTCATACCAAACACAGCACAGTATTAATACTGTGCACACAGTTTGGAACATTTCATGATTATATGTATATACATTTGCATAGAAAGCAGAAATCTGTTCCCGGTAAATATTATTTCACAGTTATACAAATTCATAAAATATTTTTTGCACAAGTAAGCAATGACCTGAAGGGAAAGAAAGAGCAACTCTCACTCCGCTTCCCCGTGCAACCTGAAAATAATGAGGCAAATCTACCATAGTACACATATGTACACTGTACGGCTGACATATTCGGCTTGGCTGCAGCAGTACAAAGAGTAGCTCTGTAGAAAGCACGGTGAAAAAGTGGAAAGTCACAAAGACGGTTGTGCTGGTGGTGAGAGCGGCTAGAATCCCTTCAAACAAAGTTGGTCACACGAAAGCCCACCACCACCACCACCAAATACTGGAACAGGTTATTAAAGTTAAATGTTAGTGAAGTGAAGTCGTGGCGACGAAAGCGGCCTACAAGTCTGCAGTCCATAACATACAATACGTAATGCTGCAACAGACAACTTTACACAGCAGCAGGCTTTAACATACACGATATAATCTTCTTATAAAAGAGTGGTCCCTCTTACTACACCATTCATACGTCGGCTACCTACTCCTGTACATACAACCACCACTCAGTACTTTTACTACTTATTGGTTTTCCTATGAATTAAATATAGACTGGATATAGAGAATAGGCAGAGGTTGCTGCAGCTATTGTGTTGTATTGGTGGTTTGATGTGGGTGGCTCTACCATGTGGAAAAAAACACAAGACATGATGTAGATGGCTACCTATATGTATTGTAAATGTGAAATGTTCATCCTTTTTACAATTATTTAACGAGCAGTCAGATCAGATATAATATGGCCCAGAGAGAAAAAGTGGCCCCCTATACTAACCACGTGTCCACACATAAAATCTACCTTCATAAGTATGTAAGGGGGATAAAAGTGTGTGGTCTGCTATTTAACTTTCTTTTTTGTGTGTCTGTGTCTGTGTACTGATAGTAAAATCTAGGCTTAATATGAGCAACTCTTGTCTGTATATATTTAGTATAGTGGATAGTGGCAGAAATGCACAGTTCATTTGAGAGTGTGGACAAAATGAGAAAGCTCTAAAGGAAATAAATCTGTGGCGGCGCACGTAAATTACCGACGCTGGCTTTGCTGAATAGCTCTTTTTTTCTTTTACAAGATGTGGGTGTATTATAATGCAAGGAAGTAGGGTATTATACTGGAGGCTGGACGTGTCACTCCTTCTTTAAAGATTTCTTACTCTCCTTTCATTTCTCCTTCTTTAGATAAGCAGCGGCTTAAATTTCAACCCGACTCACTACGTGCACCACCACCATACAGTCTATACAAAGTGCATGTAAAATGTACACAATACTATTGGGCCATAAGTGTACCCATGCTACGTGCTCTATGAGATAGAATAAGATGCAGTGCTATAAGCAAGGACTTTATGGCTCATCATAACTACTTACTCAATGCCATCGTCATCACGCTATAAGTTGCAATATTTTTTATTGAGAGCACGGCTACAAATATTTGCATTTGCATTTCTTTGAAGTGAACAGATAAAGAAAGAGAAAGGGAGTTAAGGTACTACACAATGAAATGTTTCTGACGAAGAATTTAAAATCTGTGAAAAATGCATCAAAGAATATCGTACAGCTTGTACTTCATCTTGAAATAATATGCTCTACTTTCGTTTGATGTAGTAAAGCGAGAAACTGAAAAATTCCATTTGTTGACATTCTGTGACAAAAGGTTTCCCTTCAGAGGAACGGGGGGAAATGATTCCAGATGTTTCACAAAGTTCCAATCTTCTTCAATTTTTCCACTCGTTTTACAATAAATCAAAGTACGGAGAGTTTGAGTTCTAATTTGACTTTTCCTCTTCAAGTTGTGCAGAATGTGCAACTGAGCGACCAATCAACTATTGAGGAATTCCCAGTGCTGAGAAAGCGTGGGTGTTTTCAGTTTGGCGTGTTTTGAAATTAACCTGTATAGGTTTGCTGCAGTCGTGACATGACGTGGATCTGTGTGCACCTGGACTGCTGACTTCGTGTTCACTTTGAGCACAAGCAATTTTATGATGTAATAGGAGTTGTAAGTGGGGAATGAGCCCAGTGCATGATATTCTGTTTGTATGTGTGTGTGTGTAGGGTAGACAAGCATAGCTTTATGGAGTGGGGAAGCGGAAAGATAGTTTCACAGAGTGAAAGAGAGACAGAGAGCCAGTGAAAGGCCGAAGAAAAGCGAGACGGAAAGAGAAATACTATGACTCGGGGGGCCTCCGTCCGTCACTATCAACTTTTTTCGATTAGAAGAGAGAAGTGAAGCCAAGTCAGGAGAAGAAATGAGCTTAGCACCTTTGACAAAGGTCATCCATGTTTGGCATGAAAAGAGATGTCGAATTTATGGGCAGCGACGTACAATTCCGGTCGTCCGTCCGATCAAAACCTATCAGATCCCTAGTGAAAACTCGCAACTTTCTTTTTTCACTTGCACTCTCCTACTGCTGCTCCTGCTCCTGGTACAGGATGATGTGTTGAAGACTGCAGAATCGTCTCCACCACCTTCATCACGATCTTCTCCGTCTTTAAACATATTCTTTGTCGACTAAATCTCAAACAATTTCTTTTTGTTCGCCAAAAATCCATTTGAATGATGGGACTTTGTGAAAATTTCACCCTGTACTATTGTCGACGGGTGAATAGAAAAATGGATATGCGAACAAAGAGATGAAGGAACACCATTATAAGCCTCTAGTATATATTGTTGCACAGATGAAATTCAGAGTGGGAGTATCAACAGAGAAATGTGGTGTGTAGTGTACGAGTAGTAAAAGGCAGGTATGTGGAAATGTGGAGCAGAGAGTAGAGAGTCTTAGTACTTTGAACTGATCGTGAGTCCAGGGCATCCCCGAACGATTTATCTGTATTAGAACGCATACATAGACATATTGAGTATATATATTTGATGATTTTACATGTAGCTACGTACTCACAGATACAGATCGTGGAATGTGATCGTGATCCGGAGATTTTCCTCTTTTTCTGTGTGTCAGAGTGTGTGTGTGTGTCTGAGTTGCTTAGAACTGTATGGGAATAAAAGGCCAGACGAGAAGACAAGAAGGACGCGAGAAGACAGGCCACATAACTGAACGATATCTCTCTACCTTCACATTACAGAAGTGTGCGCTCTCAGCTCTCCTTTGATCTGTCTGTGGTAACGGGGGATTATCCTCATAAAGCCGTAAATCGTATGAATCCAATCCAGCAAACGAAAAGGAAACGAAGCTGGGCTCTGCTGGGCCGATTCAATGTCTCTCTCTATCTTTCAGAGTGACTCCGAGAGTCCATTCTATCCCATTGGACATCTCCTTTAGCTCCACGCTCTCTCTCTCTCTCTACCCTTTCCCTTTCTTTCCCATTTTCACATTTAACTCCCGAGCTTTGCTTTCATTTCTTTACCTTCTCACACATCCCACCATCGCACTCTGACCATTTCTATCTAATGACTGACTGCATTGCTATTTTTTCCCCTGTCTGTGTGGATGACCGGACTTGACTTGTGTCTGATAGCCTCAACGTGTGGTCCACCTGTGAAACGAGTGTCATACATACATTGATAAGTTCTTGCCTACAAAAGCCAATCTCTCACACAGAGAAACACGCCTACGTCCACACCACAATCCTAAACTCATACACAGAATCATATACTCGAGATTTTAGCTTTATCAAGGGAAATGTGGGAGTCCGACTCACTCACCAATCTGAGTTAAGATTGAATTGAACTTAAGTTCAAGATTCTGCAACCGTAGACAGAAAGGTGGAAATGTAGCATCTATATTTCATTTGACTAGACGATCTGCAACCATAAAACTCGATAAAGTTTTAACTCTCGTCTGGACGGACAGAAGCGGGGGAAATCACAAGGAATAAAATTACACGAGCAGCAGAAGCGTACGAGATTTTTTTTCTCTCTCTCTCTAAAAATCTACTTATTACTTGCAGATTTTGGTTTAGATCGTATTTTTTCCCAATGAACATTGCATCAACATTGGAAAAATGCCAGAGCATTACACAGTGGCTACATTTCGAAAGCATTTCCCTGCCACTACAGCACACATTACATAGAACACGAGTTGCCGTTCCACAGAAATGAACTCGACAGATTGACAATCAGATTGACAAAACATTCTGCTAGAGTACAGGGCGGGAAAAGCACATCCTTCCAGTACTCTCTGGTAATTTATTAGAACCCTGTACATGCGCGCATGCCCCTCTGCACAAAGTGACTTTCTCAAATACGAATGCGGGCACATCAGATTTCAATCGTCATTTAACCATCCGCGTCACAATCAATATAATGTGTCCCACGTAGTCTGATAGTGCGTGGGCCATTCTTACTATCATTATACCAATATACTCGACCACACACATAAGTAGTATATCTCGCTAAATGTGTGGGTTGTTCTAAAATTGTAGCTAAATATAAAGAGAGAGAGAGATTTGGAGCCAGCCAGCAGAGAAGGAAAAGGAGACACAGGAGAACACGAAAAAGAGAAGTAAGCGGAGAACACAAAGAAATGTTAAGCGTATGAAATAAAATATATATGATTGTGGGTGTGTAGTAGTGTAAATCCAGGAGGACTTTAGGATGTCAAGTCGACCTTAGTCGATGTTAGAGCTAGCCAGCTTTTCCATGCATGTAGTATAGATAGGTACAGATATGTGCACATGTAGTAGCAGTGGTGGTGGTGGTGGTGGTGAACGGATCTCACTTTGCTCTGTCCTAATCTCATCTCTTTCACTCAGCTCAGAGAAAGCGTAGTAGGAAATTCGTTCGTTCTATTTAATATCATCCTTCCTCCCTTAGGACATATCCACGAAGGATCTACTAAACCCCATGTATATTCTTCGAAGACATATCCTGTACGTATCCGTCTCTATATTCTCTGTGCACTGTTAGGTATGTGGCTTTGTGTGACTGGACTGGCTCTCCACTGCTGCCACTATTACCTTCCTTGTTTTACATTTTCTTTTTTACCACTTCTTCTCTCACTCACTCCCCACCACTACACACACTATAATATGGATAGTCAATTGTAGCCCCGAACCAGTGGCTCAGGAATGCCTACCCACCATTGGCCAGAGACAGAGATACGTGATGTAAACAGATATGCTGCCAGTCCACACTCTCGCCTCAAGTGAGCCGCTATAAATATAACAATGCACACAGAGACTGGACACAGAACAATTCAATAATGCCGCATTTGCTATCGCTTTCGTCCCTATCCTCACCCGCTCTCACTACTCTCTTTTTCATTCTAATGCTATCATGGTGAGAGCCAGAGCCCACACCCGTTTCTATAGCCGCCCTCCTCTGGCTACGGCCAACAGACGAAAGTCAAAGTCAGCGGATGTAAATAAAAGCAGTCTAATACCAACATAAACCTACCTAAGTACGTTTTATATGCATATTATTAGAGGATTCGTCGGAAATAAGGGGAAAGTGGGCATACGCCATAAAATGTATATGTGTGTATGTACATGCATGCATACAGCAGTGTACAAGGACACAAAACATCTCTATCTAATAAGACGGGCATGCTGCTGCTTCTGCTGCTGCTACTGGGCCAGAGTTCAGCCAGCGAAAAACAATGCAGACTTGTATAGCACATTTTTCTCTAGGATTGACTTTCACCGGGAAAGGTGTATGCATATAAAGCATAGAGGTAGCAATAGTGCCTGGTGGTAGAGGAATGCTGTGTAAAAATTCTGACCACTCAGACAGCCAAGGAAACGCGTAGAGGAGAAGGATAATTTTATGCTGCTTTAGTGCATTCCAGCAACTGTGATTGTGAGATACATAGTGGATACGTGCTGCAGCTACACAATGTACAGGAAACGAAATGTAATAAACACACCATAGGAAGCATTACATTATGTTAGAACACATAGTGTGTATGTACAAGTGACTGCATGTAGATACATGGACGGTCTACGTATGCAGGCCACCACCCATGTACATACAGTAGGTATGCATTGCACACTGACAATATTATTATTATTACAGTGGGGAGCAGCTGAGTGTGTAGCAGTATTACCCATAGCAGTTACATTCTATCTGGTCTGCCTATTATCGTATATTCCTATCACCTGCCATCATATCCATCCAAATTACTTTCTCATGTCATGACGGATAAGTCGTAATAAGACATGATAAGATTGCCCATGATAATGTGCTGTGCTCTCCGTCTCTGTCTCTGGCTCCCTCTCGCTCCTCTGTAGTAAAGGGAGACTCGTGAGCACTCGACTCACAGACCAAACCAGTTAGTTAGTTAGTGGAGAGTATTGGTCTTGTGTGGTAAGTAAATAGACATGAATCTGCAACAACGTACATGTATGCTATAGTGGTGCATGAATGGATATGAGTGTATGATGCACATACATAAACACATAAATATCTATCTACATATTAAATGCATGCAGAGTACATCTGTTCCGGCGTATGGGAAACTTTTTGCTGAATGACCTGCTTTCTCTGCGATTTCTGCTCTTCCATGCATTGCTCGTTATTTCATAGGAATATGAATGTTATGCAAGGTTCTCTCTGTTTCTGTTTCCTACAGGATTTTAGTGTACACATAAATGTAGCCGTGGTGTATGTCAAGTGGTTGATGTATAGAGATACCTACAGAGGAAGAAGAAGCGAGTTTTATTACGCGAATTCCTCGCTCGAAAACGGTTATGTGTACCATGCAATGCATGTTTGGTTAAGTATGGTGTGGGCCTTCATAAACGCCTTCCGAGCATCCATTACTCCACTCGATCATGACGACTCATGACGCTCACGTCCTTATAAATTCTACAAAGGCACTGTTAAAACTGAGTGAGAGCATGAACACAAAGTGATGTTTACTCACTTCATTTCACTTAGGTGGTAAGTCAGTCGGCTATTCCTGTACGTTCGGCCCCCAGTAGTGGAACGTGGTGGTTGAAGTGGTGACTGAGTGAGAGCCACTGCCACTGAATACGTAACACTGCTATTCACTTTCACAGCTACACATTTCACACAAGTCAGTGGGGACACGATTATTTGCTTGAAGAAAAATCGATGCCACTGCACCAGTAATTTTAAAATTCTGTCATCGGACCAACCTAATTACAATCTATCAAACCCGTCAATTATCTATGTGCTGGCTTATGACGCATGGATTTCGTGGATTATTGTGCATACATTTTCCAGCTAAGAACAACCTTTTGCAAGAACTTTACCGAATATTTGTAATTCTTCTGCTTCACTCTCATTGTAACTTTGAGGGACTAAATATTATTTTACGGTAAAACATTTAGTCGTTTTTTAATGCAAATAACATTTAATTTTGTTATTCGTCTGATTTTTTAATCTAACAATGAGCGATATTATTTTTTTTGGCACCCTTGCTATTTTACTCGTGGTTTTTTACATTTACAAATGCGTGGCTAATTATTTTCTATGGTCTGTAGTCTGTGATATTGTAGAAAGTCATATATTTGTGTCGCTGACTAATTGTATGTCTTGTTAGTTGCCTAAAAAGAGGAAGCAATCATTCAAATTCCTTTGTACCAGGTTTACAAGGAGATCGGTACTTATGTTCTCCTGTGAATTGACACTTAAGAAAACAAATGTAAATGAAGGGAAAAAACATTTTGATTAGAAAAAGAAATTAAAATGAGCAAGAAGTCGGAATTCCCTTCCTTAAGAAGTAAATCAAAGTATTTCGTACAACTTACGAGCAGCACCGCAAAGCGCAAAAAAATACAATACAGCTATTCTATTCTTTTATAATTTAATTTATATTATTTTTACATGCAACACGAAGATATATGTATTTATGTGCATTAATCATAGAAGCAGAGCTCTGGTCCATGCACTGCACGCCTTTATGTATCTATACTTTAAATACATAAATAACAGGGAGTAAAGGCCCACAAATTACCTTCCCACCGCTGTACTGGTGGCACATTTCCCTGTGTTCAAATTTAATTAAAAGGTCAACATCATAAATTGTCCATTAGGTGGCTACAAACGGAGTTTCTAATTTCGGTGACAAGAAAAGCATGTTGTGGTGGGTTGAGGTTGTTTCCTTAATAATTTATCTAACGTATAACTTACTGGAGATTATGCGTTCCACGTAAGTGGCGGATGATGGAAAAAGTAGAGTGAAGGCGATGGCATGATTAGCACCCTGTAGGTAGGGGTCTACGTGGCGCCGACTTAACCATAGAGCTCAGTGTACGTACAGGCCGCTACTGCCTACAAATAGCTCATATCAGTCGTCGGAAAGCGAATCATCACAACACACAACACAATCTGGATACGCTACAACGTAAAAGGGATTACAAGCTTTCAATGTGTGTGGTGGTTGTTGTTAGAGACCCGCAGGAGTTATTCCATGCGATTGTCCAGTGAAAGCTAGTAAACTGCACAGTACACTCAATGCTGTCATTCATCGTTGAATGTGTAAAACCCGTGTGGCTATAGAAATGTAGCATTGAGAAAATGTAGTTGTCCCAAGGAATGAACTGCCATGCGTCAAGGCTAACAATAAGAAAGCAGGCCGTCGCTGCTCCATCAATTTAGCCATCACGGTGTTAACACAACACACACTTCAAAACTTAAGCGTCGTTCTTCCTCAATTCAATTGTGTCCGTGTTGGCCAACTTTCGTAGTAGGCAATTTCTGTATTTCAATTATGGCAGAGTACTCTATATCTAGCCTGTCTATTTATAATGCATGCTAAATGATCAGGATTTGTACTCTTCAACCACCAACGCTTACCACACGAGTCTCTCACAGTATGTAATAGTAACCTTTCATATAAACGTGCACTTGGAATTGTGACGAGAAAATATGGATACCTAGCTGTGCATGTAAGAATTCCATAGATAGTAAGTAGCTGCCGCCATTAATGAACTTTTATCCTTCCTGACTCGATAATTCTTCCAAAATACCTACATCGCCATTAATTCAACCTCAAGTCTCACTTTAAAAGCAGAGTACGGAAGTGATATTTAGGTTGTGTGTAAATGGAATAGGATTTATGGAAGCAATGTGAAATCATATTTAGCTACTGTACTGCTCTAGTTTTTTTTCTGCCTATCCTACTTAATTGTAAAATTCACGAAATGGCATTGCTTAAATACCGTGATTTATCAAGTTTTTTTTAATAGTCTGTCCAGAAATTGACTAATAGAAATTAAAAGAACCCAATGTCCAATCTGAATGTGGCCCTCTATGAGGCATAAGAGATAATTAACAATTTATAGTAGCGTTTAATGAATGTGAATAGTCATTGAGATGTGTGTAAATTTTGTATGAAATTTTAAGGCAATTGTAAATAAATAAAGTGTGACACATCGTTTCTGTTTTGTTACTATATGCTACACATTGAATGTTTTACCAGGTAAATTGCGCAATAGTCTGACAATTTAGCTTTCAATGGGAAAGAGCGTGAATGTGAGCTCGTTCAAGGCTTTGCACTCCACATGGAGGCAAAGGTCACGGGGAATTGGATTAGTGTAACTGCGTCGTTGGAACAATCCTCTTAAACTGGACTATGATATTACGTGATAGTCCTGCGGATGTACTGCAAATGACGAATTTTGATGGGAGGAGCTACAATGGAGAAATTACCATTCAAAACCTAATGATTGAATTATTAAGAGAGCCTTTGATCCATTCATCTTTGACCATAACCTTTACTCATCGTGAAATATTTAAGCAGCTCATTTGAAAATAGTAGCTGTGAAGTAAATGCAATTGAATTATTCAGATTGCTTGCGCTACTTTTGGAATTACCCTTCTATTTATACGTTGAATTGATAGTTGTCACTTTCCAAATGATTTATCAGCTTAATTAATGTGCCCGCCATACGTTTTCACATGATGTCATTCTATTGGTTTCGTCACCTTCTTTAAATTACTTTTTTTAGCGTTGTAACTCAGGTCTAGGAACTGATCCTCCCTACTCCGACGACGCCGAGAGAAAATCAGCGAGACTACAGCAGCAGCATACTAGCAGGTCGTGCATACCACTTTAAATGGCTGCTAACGAGTGCGAGCAGTCACTGTGTCACATATAACAGATAAATTCTGCAATTGTTGAAGTGAACGTTGCCCCATCTGAATTTCGTTGAATCGAGGCAAAAAAAGAAACCGTGCCAGAATCCACTACGATTTCCCATCAATCAATTAGGTCGATACTATCAGTTCCACTATCTACATAATTTCTGACATTGTGCACTTAGCGTTAAGTGTAGTGTCCGATAGTTGGCTGAAACCAAAGCCAGTTGGTAAAAATAGGACATAATTTACACGTATAGTATAGTTGAAAGTGATTCACAGTGCAATGTTTCTTATCCAAAGTTAGAACAAGCCAACGCAACCGAAAAACTATCGTTAAATAGGCTCATCCATTTCCAGAAATAAAATGTACCAGCAACAAGCGAATTGACAACTTATTTCTTTCACGTTCTTACATATACCTTGTAGCACATAACCAATACTACAATAATTCCATATGCAAATTCATTTTTCCTGCCAGGGTCTCTCTCTTCTTTTACGTACGATTGAATATCGATAGTTGTACAGTATTATTACTTTGTGCTGGAGAAATAAGATAGTAATCAGGAACCGCCGCCAAGCCAACTCCCGCCTCTCACAAAATACACACATTACCATTCACACGCATCATAACTAATTCACAATCGACCGACTAAAAAATTAAGCTCATGTGAGTGGCGAAAGTCCATTCCTCCAACTATACCTATTCATTGTAGACAGAGAATTCTGATAATGTCCATTGTCTCCACAGAAAATACCAATAACAATATTTAGCGGATAAATCAATTTCTTCGAAAATATCACGGTCAAGATTTACGATTCACGAAGACTGTGAAGCGAGTCTATGCACGGGGGTGACGGTGGTCATCTTAGACAGAGTGTTAAATTAACAACCTGTTCAAACGAGTTAACTTATTCCGACGCGAATTTTAATTTTAAATATTGCTGACCCCGTTTTAAATCCTGAACTCTCACCATCCTTTTAATTTGGAAGGCCACTGTGTGAAAGGGGCTGAATTTGGATCCAAAGTACAACTGAACGGTCGATCAAAGTCATCGGTAGCGACAGAAATTGGGATGGTCTCATGAATGATAGAAAGAAAGCACACACCAACCAAATCGACTCGACGTAAACTGGGCCACTGTTAAAAGCCTACAAGGAGATGCCCTCACTGTGCTACGCTATTCATTTACCAAAAGTGACATTCATAGGATTCCCCAGTCCACCAGAGACATTGCGATGGATGTGTACCTACTTTTATTAGCAACGTAGTCGTATGCGCAAATGACGGTTGGGTATGCACAGAACATAAGTGCTCCGTGTCCCGTAGGCACGGCCGGCTATCTGTTTGTGTGTGTGGATACATCTCCATTAAATAATCACGAATTTTGTGTACACTCACACACACACACACAGAAAGCGATGTCATGCGTTCGCTTCGCTATGTATCATTAAGTGGCCACTACGTCCACTCTAGTATCAACACAGTGGACCAATGTTTAATGTTGCAGACACCATTGACAGATAAGAATGACAATGCACACGTAGAAAAAATTAAGTATTTGTGTGATTATGGCAGCAGTTGAAAAGAAAAACTTATCACAGCGCAAAGAATAATATTTAATTTCGTACTTAGAAGCAGGAACATACAAGTGGCCAGCCAATTCAACCGTTTGCTGTCGTGTAGTAAGCGAGTCAATTCATTCCGTTTGGTTATAAAAATTTTGTTGAATGTAATATTGAATTGGTACTTGAATGTAATCACACATCATTGCATGTCGCATCGTCTACAGGGGACACACTACGTACACCGCTTAGTTAGCAGTGGTTGGACGGGAGAAAGTTGGACGGAGAACTGTCGCGTTCTTTCCTATATGGTACCCCTCTATTGAAGTGAAAGCCATTGTGAAAGGCAGGTAGACTATGGTTGTGCGGTGGGGCTGCGGCTCAGCTTTTCACCTCCTATACCTTCTATAAAAGAAGAATGTATAACGTATACACAGCTGCTTTTATGTTGTTGCAAGCAGAACTTAAAGTTCAGTTGGTAAATCAATTCCGGTTAGAATGGAAGCCTGAGAACCGTTGGGTACTCAAATTTTTTCACTGTCAACGAACGTACGCAGCATACCAAGTAGTAGTATTTTCTAGGATATTTGTAAGCCGTAAATAATAGTACTGTATTTGCATGCATACATTCGGTAAGTAGTTTTAGTATCTGTTCAATAAACGTTTCAGTGTATTCCAGTTGCTTCTTTGCCGATGCAATGTCTGTACATAGGCTGCTTGAACAGTTATTGCAGGTAAGCTGACAAATGTGCCATAGCTTACATGGTCACAGCCACAAACAGAGGATTTTTCTTGTTGCTCACAATGCATACAATTATGAACTACGCTATTTCCGTTTGTCTACTGCGGAAATGTGTGCGAAAATATTTAGTTATAATTATAAATTAAGTCAGTTTCTCAATGGGTGCAAAATCGAAAGGATCACTTGAGAAATGTGACACTCGATAAACGATTACTTAATTAAATTTGAAATCTATAAGTGTGATGACATGATTATTAGAATGATACAAAAAATAGCAAATTCCCCTATGTAAATAAGTAGTAATAGGTACTTAATTATTATTTGTTAATATTTATTAGCCTGTAGTTTTTGGCTCTTTGACCTCTTTCGATGAGGCCTATCTGTGAATCGTTATTGACTGCGAGTCATCATATACTTCAATAACTCAAAAAGCTCATCGCACATATAACTTTGGTCGTCCGCGAAACATTTCTTGTAGCATATCGACCATGCTAACAAGTACCTCTCCTTCATTTAGACGAGCATGTCATAAATAGGTTGCATACGTTTAAGCTTTCCTATTCCATTCCACTTATGTGTTTGTGTGTGTGCGTACTAATTCCACTTGGAATTCCCTGCTGCTATACGCAAAGTTGATTGAGAATTCCTATTATAGACCACGAAGCACCCTTTATAGTCCGTCAGTCTATCATATGAAAATCTAGTAAATAGATAATTCGCGGAACTACTATGCCCACTATCACCTAACGCACACCTTCACTATCCCAACTACACTGCAACCATCGATATACAAGCAACATGTTTCAAATCCATTTCACGACGATGGTCGGCTGCAGGCACACGCTCAATCCATTATTCTATGCTGGAAACATTATATTGTACTTTTGAAGCAACTCCAGAGTCAACAATGTCAAATTTGTGTCACGGGATGAATCCAGAGGGTATCCCGTCATATAATAGAATTAATACCATGGAGATGTGATGTTATACGTAGTATGATTTTCATAGGTGGGTAAATACATAGCAACGTGTTAACATCGAATGGAATCCATCGAGTCTGACTCATACAATGATGAACAACTATTTAAAATATATTTTAGGGCAGAGCCCCCCAGGAACGTTCCTGTGCACACGGTTAACTTAGGGATTTCATTCCCACATTGTTAGATCTAGAATCTAAAAGTTGATTCCTAGAATCAATCCAGAGTATTGCATTATTGTCAGTCAACACAAAGCGTTCGTAAAATGCTTAACAGACTTTTGATTCTCCTGTTTACTTTTTTATGATTGTACGAATGATCAACGCTAAACCATCTTTCCGTGGCCAAGCGTTTAGATAATTTATTTGAAATGCATAGCAGCAATTAAATTCTTGTCAGTAATAATTAAGAGGGAAAACAACTACAAATATCCTAACTGTCTCTTCAAACATGTGATAAAATATTTGTAATGATTGTTAAATTAATTGCAATAAAATGGAGCTTTACTTCACCAATGTTATATACTTATAAATAGCACAAGTTCGTGCTGCACCGTATGAATAGTTTACACAAGTTTGTTCAGTAAAGACGAACCTGTCGGGGTTTTAGTATTGCATTGTGCGTGCTCTGATTGAAATGCTGTGAGTTTCCATGGATTCCACGAGGAGAACAAAGCGTAGTATTGTCTTTCAAGGGGAAACAAGTGTTCTATTGATATTTTAATCCAACTCTATTCTCGAGTACACAAGAGTTGTTAGTTGATTCTGCAAAGCTGTCCCTTTTGACTGTTACAGCAGCAGCAACAGCAGCAACAGCAGCACATTGTGTAAATAGAGACAAGAGCGACAGTTGGAGGAAGGACCTAAATTCGTGTATTTCTTGAGACACATTCCTGCTCTGTGATTGTTTCGGTCCTCATTGGGATGTGAAGTAGTAACGCGGCGTCGAGTGGTGAGCGCGTGAGTAATTTTCCTTCTTCCCGCTACTCTCATCTATCATCAGCACACAGTAAATCATCTCACTTCTTCATCCCATTGCCCACTACTACTCACTATACTCTTCTCTTCGCCTCCTAACAAAATCATAACTTGGTAATCCAGATTGCTTAAAGCGTGTCTAGGGTTTCCAAATCAAACTTTATATGTAAAAATACCATCACAATGAGAAGATGTGATGTGAATAATGGGGTTAATGTGAAAAATGGGATTAATTCGTATAGTATATCCCACTTATTGTATTATTCACAAGAAGTGTACTGTGATAATCACACCCGAAACCCTGTGTGTCCTTGTCCTTCCTGCTTGCTTCCCTCTCCTCTAGTTCATATATTATTGTATCTTCTTTGTAAAATGTCCGACGAAAAGCCACTCGTGCCTTGCAGATACTTCCCTCTACAGAATCCATTTGGGTACTTTTAATTTTTAGGAGAGATTATGAATAATCTACGCTTTTAGTTAAGTAAATCAGTCACGTGTTCTCTATGGGACCTGAAATGTGTAAACAAACTTTCACTAATTACTGTCTGTAGTAAAGTTCACAGTAACAACGCCTCTGGCAAAATACGGTCAAGGTTACTCTACATACATTCTAATAGAGTTTTTGAAATGTTTGTATTAGATAGTGAGTGATGGTCGCCTACGCCCACGTAATTTCAATAAGGGAACTGTTCGCTGTATTCATTTAACAATAGTTATTTTTGAATCTATCGTGGAAAACTAAAGCACTCTGTCCTCAGAAATCAAAGTTGCAGTGTCAAACGTTGCGTAATTTTCAGGAAAATGAGACCAATTTAGCAATTTACTGTTAAATATATAAACTCGAAGCAATTAAATTTAAAAGCTTGTCGGTTTCCAGAAAAACGGCAGAGTCTACAGAAAGTCAAGTTAACAAGTATGATGGGTGGTCACACTATCTGTAAACTATTTATTACCTAATATTGAATTCTATTGGCAGTTTATTGGTGTGGTCAGAGTCAGGGTGACATTGACAGTGGCGTGCTTCTCTAGCTCTTGAAGAACGGAAATTCTAAACTTGTGTAAAGGTTGTTAGTCGTAATTGATAAATAATATTGTTGATCTATTAAGTACCTCAAACAGTATAAATTATTAAAACACCTGGGTAATCCAATTAAGACAGGACAGTTATTTACTAGAAATTACTACCGAGTAACATTGCAAAAGTGGCTCGGATTTCATTTATTCTCCAACCACTTACTACAAAGAGCAACATTGAGTAGAACGCACATGTATAGCCGTAGTAGGTAGCTAAAAAGAGCACCCATGCTACAGTATAGAATTAGAAAACATTATGCGTGCTGTTTCCAGTGAAAGGGCAGGGCTACGTGGAAACCGAAGTAAAATTCTCGTAGAATTTTCCACGGGATGGTAAGGCAAGGACATTTGCACTTAAAGGTAGTAGTAACGATTGGTGTCAAGTTTTGTGCGAGCCATGGATGTCTGTGACTGGCAGACAAAATCTAACCCAGCCCAAATACACTTTGCACACATAACATAGACGGCTACAACACAGATACAGAGCCTAACCAGATTATATTTATATATGAAATGGAATGGAATGAAAGATATGGAAGCGACATGACAATGACAATGGCTGAGTTATTGGTTTGTAGTGGCATTGTAAAATGTATTGTGCACACACGGTCGCTCCTCTGCCGCTTCCCAAGCCTCAGAAATCACTCGGTTAAAAGGCTGACTTCACCGGTCGATTGTTTGCACAGTCAGGCGTGTACATGTCCTTGGCGTGCTTACATCTCCCCAAAACACACTATCCACTTAAATGGAAAACTTAACTAAACTTATTGTCTCCTCCATCGGAATATTAATAGTCATTCTTAGCCTTAATCACGTAATTTGCTTAAGTTACTGTTGCACTTAAGAATACAACGAATTGTATATCTTATACGGTGTGTTCTCTATGAATGAATGGGCTCTATAGCCTTTCCCCCTCTTATTATTACAGTGGAAGCCTCTCTTTAGAGCTGCTGACTGTGCTGTCGGCTTTAGAAATTGTTATTACTGCGTTACGTGTCATTGTAAAAATTGAAGTAGAATTCTTTTCTACTCCTTTTTTTTTCTCGCTCGCACACAAAGAAAATTCAAACGTTGGCACACTTGTTGCCCACAATAGAATTAATACGATGACAGAGCAAAGACAACCACCTTTCCACCACATTTAATAATCTGCTGTCCCATTTGGAACTGTCTTCAGTTTAATTACTTTGTGTTTAAAAATTTGATCAAAATTGCATTTGAATAATGCAATGCTAGAGGCGTGCCTTTTGTTTACAATGATACTGTAGCCCAAATTGTTAGTTTCCACGTATAATGTAGAAGTTGATGTTGACCAAGGAAATGTTAGAATGAAAAAAATCCTTAAGAAAACAGTTTCTACAGAGTTCCCCTAAAAGTATAAAGAGCGTGGGCTAACTTTTGTTGATGCACCGTTAAAAAAACTATTTTCCCCGTTATTTGCTGTCAGAGAAAATATTATGAAATCATCTTCCCCCCTGATGACTCAGATATGACGCAAATCTTTTTTGTGAGTCTACTACTATGCTGCTTCAAACATAATAGCCACTGCGTATCCAAGTCTTCTTTTATTAACGTGCATCTGTGTAATAATTATCATGTAAATGTGAGTTATGTATAAGCTTTTTTATAAGGTGACGCCTGCAGTTATTTCTGCATAATAATAATAAGCATCGTAATGAGCATAATGAAATAAGAAACTGTACACAATGGTAAGTGTGCACAATGTTTGTACACTTATGTCGGTCTACAAACGAGAGTAGAGTGTTCGTACATAAATTCGCATTGAATGTGTGTTTATGTATAAGATTTCCACAAAGTTGAACAGCCGCCTGGAACACATAAACAAGCGGAAGTGGCAACGTACAATTACATTCTCCTCAAAATGTGCTTTAAGGTCGGCTTTTTCAATGGCTACAAATGTTGCACAGTATACAACATCTCGGGGATTGTCCATTAGTAGATTTGGATGGGTTGGCAATGCTTCTTCACTTTGTAGCCATGTAATGTACATTGTTGTGAACTCTCTGTATTTAATTTCCATTCGAAGCACTCTTTACATTCAAAAAAGAGAAGCACCACAATGAAAATATATTTTTTAAATTTACTCACAATATAAACTCGTGGGATAACTTATGAAGACACTAGTAGCATGTATTTAAAGAACAAAAGCAATTCCTTTATTATCCCAACCTCATTATCATGAAGCTGTCTAGGTCCCCTACAAGAGTGCATTTTATCTGCAATTAAAACGGCACGAAATGGGCTTGTTGAGCCAAAATTTTATTTTGCCTCCCTAACTTCTTCACACACATAAAACACACGTGCATACAAACACAGAGAAAGAGAGTCGGGAGTTTTTCCATAATATTATTGTTCTCTGGTGGAGACACCACTTTGGGTGCTAGACAGCAAGAAGAAAACCTTTCATTCCCCGCCGGTGTCCGGTGTATCCAACTAAAACGTGATACCTACCATTCACTACATAACCATATATACCGATATAGAATTCATGAGAAAAACTTTGTGCAAAAAAGTTGGTCTAGTAAAACATAGATAATCCATGCGTTGTTGTTGTTGAAGCGGCCAGCCTACAAACTACAGTGCAGTATTATTATTAGAATTTATTTTGATATGAACATGTAGTCATTGTGAAACGGTTTGTTTATCCACGAAACTGTTGTGTAGCGACACGTCGATAGTCAATTTACAAGAAATGTCTTAAGTATATACATAGGGAAAATGTTTTGCTATGGTGAAGTATGTGACAGACATTATTATGCACATGGTCATAATAAATTACCGATAGGCCGATGAATTATATTCGTTAAAAGTAACTGTCCGGGCACTTTGTAATCGCTATTATTGTGAAATGCAAAAAGCTGTGTATACATTTTGTTGGACAAGTAAAGGAAAAATGGGCTGTGCGTTGTAGTCACTGTGTTGTAAATATTCTTCTACAAGCGGCAGAGAGAATAATGAACACATGAAAGTTATGTTTTTGCAGCATTTTAAATGGGAAAGGAGTGTCAGCAGCGGGGACTAAGGTGAGAAATTTGTCTATTATGGTCCCACTCATTTTAGCATTAAATATGCACATTGTCGACAATGCTTTGTTCGACAACATTGGCTGCTAATATCGGGGTGCACGCACACAATATCCAGCAAACAGTCTAGTATAGTAGGGACGGCTTGGAATAGCCACTAATGCAAGATTCAAAGTCTACAAAAGCTACAACAGAAAAAATTGACTGATTTTAGTTTACCAATTCCCCAAATATGTAATGAAGGTCAAAAAAATCGAATGCATTCTAGCAATGTGAATAGTCGCTAAACTGAATTACTACAGTGTAGGTACATATGTTTTTCACGAGTAAGCGAAATTCATTTCATCTTTCTAGACGGAGAAATTAATTCACGGCACAAATTAATACATTTATTTCGACATCTGTGTCATGTCGTAACAAATAAAAGGTGATATGGACGTCGGAAACCAATAAATCAAAAATTCCGTGAAGGGGAGGGAACAAAATTTTTGTCCTAAATGATGACATGGAATGGCATTCAATATAAAACACAGTATGTATCTACAAAACCCTGCTGAAAGAATAGAGAATTCCACGAATACCACAATTCGGTTTGATTTATTCGCACTGTGCACCACATCAAATACATATATTAAATTTAAGATTAAATGAAAAGGGAGTTAAGGTTACTAAGGTATTGATTTTCTGTTAAAAAAAGTAAAATAAACCACAAAAAAAGATTACATTGTCACATTAGGATATTATACCAATTTATCATTTTTAGCAGCTGTTAGTTCAAAATTAGGGGAAAATGGATGCGCAGAATAATTTGCGATCCAATGTGTGAGAATTATTTATTCGCTTCATCGATCTAAATTTCCCTGAAGGACAAATATTTCACTTATTTCGGCTAGGTAAATACATCCAAGGTGAAAATGAAATGAAAGCCGAACTGTCAAGAAATGATGTGAAAATTAAGAAAGGACCTCCATGCAACTATCCTGCTTTCTTCCATGAAACTATTATTATTAAAGAGACAGTTACATTGAAAATTCGATGAAAGCTCAATAAGCGAGGACGATTAATTTGATTGAGACACCCGAGTAAAGACACATTCATAGAATGCATCGGAATCATCTTTAATTTATTTGTATGATTAATGGATGTTATTGTGTTTGACAGAGAGCTGTGTGAAGATGTCTTCCTTTGTGGCATATGAACTGCAAATAAGTAAGGAGCTGAATGTGTCAAGTCCAGATGTCTGTTAAGATTATTACTATCCGCCAGGAGAAACACAATGAAAAATTTTGCACACTACGTTGTGCAGAGGAAACAGGATGTCAGCTTAACGAAACCAAATCTGTAAGATAGCACAGCTACAAATAAGTACATAGCAGCAACGTTCAGGATGCAACTAGTCAAATGTGTGCAGGAGATTGCGCTATGCAATGGCTCACCATGAAACTGTATATCCTAAGGATTCCGGACATGAAAGTTAGTTTATGCTGTAGGCTCACAGAGAAGTAATCTAGACGCTTCCACTCCTGTCTTGCTTATCAGCGGAGACTTCTTCCTGTGCTATATAATTCTACGAGTGCTACAGGAAGAATTCAGATAACATTTACTTACTGGAACTTTGTTCGTTGCTTACATAAACACATTTTTAAGCAGAGATAGAGAAAACAAGTCCTGCACTGCTGAAATGCAACGCTAAATCTTTTGCTCACATAATATATCTTTTGCGTGTGGCCTCTGGGATATCAGCCGGTCACACCCCAACGGTCCACATCCAAACAGTAAATAAACCCAAACGGCCAGCACACCAAAACTCAATCCTCGCTAAAAACCGAATGTACTCTATATCGTATTTCGATATATATTTACGCACATGATTACCCATGTGTAAATTTTATATATCGAAAGTAAGTAGCAAGTCTCTCTAAATTATATTCCATGTACAACAGATCGGTGAAAGTACAGATATACATTAAATCTATACGTAAATCTAAACTTTCACTTTCTGTAAATGTGGTGCCTGCATGGGCTGCTCCACATTCAGATGTGTTTCTATTGAATCGTGTATATTTATATTACACGTATCAGTGTCGACCGAAGGGAGCACAAGCATCTTTTGCTTTTACACACGCCCACATACACATCCATGGCTAAGCATTTAGAGAGCATATTTATAAGGAGACCAGTCTCTGTGTCGGTGCTTTCTCTTGTCTTGCTTTTAGCTTTCGCTAAAGGTGTTACATGCAGTGCATTTAGACGTATGACTATTGGCAGACTGCAGAATTGCGCTACTGTAGACCTTTGAATGGGGATGAAAGGTGAAGGTATAGGCATGTCGACAAAATTCCTCGTGAAAGAAAATCAAACATTACAAAGTATGTATTAATCATTGATTGAATAGAGCCGTAGAGGCTGTCAGTATGCATTCCAGACTAAAGTGGAGTGAAGTAGAGGTTTTCAAAGGAAAACAGAAGCCATTACAATAACTACAAATCTATTGACTCAGGAGAGTTTGAATACTACTACTACTACGTACAACTATTACTACAAAGTTCCCTACTGCCCCAACACACACACACACACTATATACGAGTATATATATACATATACATTCATATACTTAAGTTGGAGTAGCATGATTGTGTTTGCATTGTACTCATCAGAATGAGCCACTTTTTGGCAAAGTGACTTGACATGATGTGATACGTATACACAGAACAGTATGCCCCCCATCTATCGAGATAGTAAAGTTGCTTCTAGTTGGGGACCTCGTGTCAATTCATCGACATCACAACAAATACCTACCTATGCACACTATCAGAACTGTCATAGTGCCGACTGGGACACAATGCTGGTCGTTTCACGATTCAAGAAAAGGCAATGGAAACTGTATATAAAATGCTGAAGTATAAAAATGTGTCTATATTGATCTGGCTATGGTCGTTTAGTCAGTCTGTCCATCCCTATCGTATCCGATCAATTGATTTACAATACTGACGTTTGATTAGATACGGAGAGCAGGAACTCACTTCGTTTCTCCTTCGCTTTAATGTTGTGCAACCAATAAAAAGGCATAAGCTACAGTTCCTCTCTCTCTCTCTCTCCCTCTTTATCGTAATCGTGAGTATATCTGTGTGCGGTTGCAGCAGTGGAGGGGAAACGAATGCGTACCATATATACTTATACCACATACATACTACAGAGTGTATGCTCGTACGTACTACGTACTACTTTCACTATGTTAAATAGTTTATATGCGAGCAAATAAGTACGTGTGTGTATGTGTGCGAACTACAAAGCGTCATGGACAATGATATCAATATAATGCATTGCATCGCTCCACAGTCACAATCCATAAATATTCCACAATGTGTTCTCCGCTTTCAACTTAAATTGGGTTGACCTGCTTTGGATTTTATTATGTCTTCTGCCTTCACACTGTGACGATGTATCAGTATGTACCGTTCCATTCTACTCTCTGTTATGTAGTAGTTGCACACATAAATAGTTGTAGGGTGCGACAGTAAAAGTGGATGTATGGTGTACAAGTAGCTATATGCACAGCCACAGTGTTTATGTAAATTGTATGCATGCTAACTGTGCAATGCAAGTCTGCTTTAAGTCAGCATGACATTTTTAAACGAGATCTATGTGCAGTATCCATGTAAATATGTATGTGCATGTGTATATGAAGTGTTTACAGATTCAAAGTATGCAGGAGTGGGATAGGGAGATAGGCTGTATAGTTGTAGACAGATTGAGAGCGAGGCAATAAAGTAAAATAAAAGTGAGTGAGAATGCAACGCACGCAGAAATCAGAGACATATGATTCAGCATATCGAACGAGTAGAGCGACAGTCTTAAATCTTAATTCTAGATATTGGCAGATGAGAAAGCAACAGAGTTCAAGTGTTGAAATTAATACAGAATTTTAGGTTGAGATAAATAGGATGATATGAAAGAGGGAAAATGGAAATGTCAGAGGGCGGAGAAATTTTTTCAGCTTTCAGTGGCTAACAAGAGATCAGTATTCTATTTTAGAAAAGTGGCTAAAATTGTTATGAAGTATCCTGCGCATGCGCTTGAGAAATAGCATAAATTTTCGTTTTAGACACTTTATGACATTGGCTATGTGTCTATTTGAATTTTAGACAGGCAATAACCATGTTATGATTGAATGTGTAATGAAAGTCATTTTGCATGACCGTTGCATATTCACCAAAGGCAATGGTGTTTACAGTTTGCATACCTATTCGATACAAATCGCATTGTAGAGAGTAAATTGGAAAGTATTCTGTTTTGACTAGCTTTTTATTAAAATGATGCTTAGGATGACAGAATTGGAATGATTGGTGAAAATTAAAAACATAAGTAGGATATGAGTCACCTTGTTGGGAAATGTCGGGGCATAGCACGTTCCACTTGGTTTCATTGAAATAATAATGCTATCGGTGAAAGGAAAGCTTTCAATTATGTAACTGGCTGCATGGAAATTTGGTAGCTAAGAAGGGAGTTCAGCATGAAGTGAGAATCGGTATGAACGAAATAAGATAAGAGACCAAAACTTTATAAACGTTCCTCAGACGTTTCTAGAATGCCTACCAAATTTCGTGACGTTTGTTTCACACCATCGGTCAGAAAATCATTTTCCGTAAGCCAAGTGCATAAAAAATTGAGTTTTGTGATTTTGGAGTACGCTCAACCATTCGGTTTTGTTGCCCTACAAGGGGTACCCGCCAACCAAATGCATTGCAATTATGGTGAGAGTGTACAGTGATAGTACCCCTTCTTATCACAGTCTCACGTTGACGGAGTTTAAGTGTGGAAGACAGGAGATTGAAAATATGTACAGAGGTCGACAGCCAAATGACGCCACTTGCGACGAAACGTGTAACCGTGTTCTCAAACTAGTTGATGAAAACAGGCATTTGGAACATCATTGACACTCCTAGGATTGCATTAGGAAGCGTGAAGTCCACTGTTGGACCTATTGGCTGCTTAAGGTCTCAAAATCAGCAAAACTCAATTCATCTAAGGAATTCTTACGTCTTGGAAAGCTGAATCCCGGCGATCTTATCATGCATTTAGTGACGGGGCACCTGGATCCACCACTATAGCACAACAGAATCTTATCAATGGTTTCCAGTCGGTAATTCACCTGTGATGTGAAAAGTGTATCGAACTCAGGGGAGGTTATGTAGAAAAATCATAAAAGATTTGGGAAATAAAAATGTTACTGTAAAGATTTGGGAAAAAAATATATTACTGTAAGGAAATGATGTACAGTTATATAATCAGTTATTTTGAACTCCCTTCGTACACTACATAGAATTGATTAAGTAAGAGCTCAGAAATAATTTTTTCACGAATTTTTGCTGGTAACTTATAGTAGTGTTTTTTTGTATTCGTGCCTCTACATAATTTTTACTTCCCCAATGCTAATAAATGGCCAATGTAATAAATTTTTATTTAGTCTTCTGAACAATCTGATGTCGTTCCAATGTACGGCCAAACTTATGACTACCTGCCATAGGATTTCCTCGCTGTAGATACTATCTCATTTTGATATTGTATTGTGAGTGATATTATAGTATACCACTCCTTATAAGCTTAGCGCCAAGAGATAGTTGAGAGACACACAAAGTACATATAGTAGTGGGGTCTTTACTATGCCATGAACGTCCCTTATATAGAAATGGGGACGCCGAAGCTCAACAAAAATGCAATTATTCTAATAAATTTGGTTAAAAATTATCAAAACTCCTTCATCTGTGAAAAATATGAAGCGATAAATTGCTGCGTAGTATCTTTCACATTTTTGCACATGAAAATTTAAAATGTGTTGCTTGTTGCAAAAATGCTGATTACGGAGGAATGAATTAATATTTCATAATTATAGCAATTAAACAACTGTACCGAATGACATTTTGAGAAGTGTGACACTTTTCTCGTCCCTCTAGATAATGAGTTCATTTCATTTTCCCCATCTTACAATACTAAATAAGGCAATTTGATGTCATTTATTTAAGAACATGTGCACAGTAAAGTCATTTTCCTACTTGTTACCACTTCATCGCTTACCTTTCACCAAAACACGCACTTCATTACTTTCCATAGCGAATGTGTTTGCAAATAAATTACCCACAATGTTTACAGTTTACAATTGAACCATTTTTTTGTCTAATGGACTTGTGGTTGCCAAATAAAAATAGTAACAACACGGACAGCACGATTAAAAAGGCCAATTGCAAAACTGTTGCCACTACAGAGCATTGCTGCGCTGTGAAAAGAATGGAGGGGATTTAGCAAAGAATTTCATTTTCATCTTATTTAGGCTAAACTGTTCAATTTCTTATAAGCTAAACGAAACAGAGATTAACGTGGAGCACAGTGCACGAGGTGAAGTCAAAACGCATAAAGTAGCGAGCAAAGGGCATGATCTCGTCCCTTTTAGTTACTGACTGTAAGCATTCACTGTGTTTATAAGTAGGAAATTCTGCTCGTTCTCTGTGCGTGTATAGTAGACGCAGATATGAGCGGATTGCGGGGAAAGCGGATGGATGTAGTCATCAGTAGCTGTTGGCATCATTCCGTTGCCTGATATAGAAGTGAGACTGCACTACTAGTAATGTATATCCAACGGTAGTTTATGTTCAGACTTTTCCACAAATTGAGACAGACATACAGAGCAAAGCAAGAAAAATTGCACTGGAAATTCGAATTTTCTCGTGTTTCTCAGAGCGTTTCATTCAGTCGAGAGTCTAATAGGTTCTAGTGTCCGCTAAGGATTTCTCCGAGAGTAGGTAACTCTACGTGGATACATGTACGTATAAATATATACCTTCCAGTCTAAAAACTATACTTTTGCTCCGTGTGTGTGTGTGTGTGTGTGTGTGTGTGCAAGGCTTAAGGCCTGTTTGGTTGGCGGGGTTACGAATGTGAATGTGACGGGAGCACAGCGGAACTAGTGAGAAAGAGAAACGCTTGAGAAAACACATGGAATAGGCTGGATTGTTCCAAGCGTTCATTGTACTACTCAACTGACTGAATTCAAACCAAAAAACAACCTACAAACTTACTGCTGCTGCTGCTACTCTTCTTCCTTCTTTGTCTATACAATTTTCCACAGAAACCGCGAAAGAATATTATTCTGGCTGAGCAGACTTAACTCCTTTCTCGTACACACCTAAAGTAGAAAGGGTGTCCTGAGCACACACCCGCCCAGTACACAAGTCCCTCGAAAGGCACATCTCTCCTCACACTCACCACATGTCACAAGTCATTCACGCTTTCACTAGCACTTTTAGGGTCTATAAGTGCATCAATGATACAAAGGCACGATATCTGCTTGTCGAATTGTGTTCTGTCTCAGAGTTCTACAATTTCCTCCATTGTGCTGCACTAAAAGAGTTCTAATAAAAGACAAACATTGTGCGCACACAATGCCCAGTTGCTTAGACCATGTGCGCCGGTGAAAGCCAAGCAAGCATCCATAATGAATCCAAACAATGAAATAGTAACAACGGTAAATATTGCAAGATTTCAGAGATGCGATTGAAATTACCCCATGGAAGTGAGATGGGTGGTGTTCCTCTACGGACTACGGGCACGTGTAGCAAATATGGATTTCATTAACAGATACTTGTCAGAGGAGAAAATTGCCTGTAGGCACGTAAATGGACATCCAATTAATATACAATGATCGTATGAATATGCTATTGCTTTCTCCCCCCATACTAAGGCAATAATAATGAAGGATGAAAGAGAAAGAACGTAAATGTTTACATTTTGACTTTAGCCTGTAGTTGCACAATGCGATTGCATGTCTGTGTACTTTATGAAGAAGGTTGTGGGAAAATCTTTTTCTTTCACTTCTTGTCATCTTTGATTGAAGGAAGAGTTGAGGGAGAAAGCGAGAGAGTGTGTGTATAGAAAATGCAACTATTACGTAGTGAGTACGTTATGGGTGTACATAAGTGAGTTGGTTCTTACATTTGGAGTGTACATTCCTTTCAGAATGAGAGGGAATAAGAGCGGAAAATGCAGGAGACGTTTGAGCCGTGTGTGAGTGTGTGTGTCTATAAGAAAAGTCCTCACAGTGTCTATCTTTCATTCCTTTGTTTCGCTGTGGGATGATAAAAACTTTAGGCCTCTCCTCCACTTAAACATGTGTAACTTTCACCGTTATGCGGTTTTGTAACTGCCCCACTTCCTCGCACTCACGACTTTACGAGCTTATAAATTGATTGAGCAAATTGTTTTCAATGTTAGATCTATGTCTGTCTCTCTCCGTGTGACTGTATACGTTCTGAAGAAGTCAGGTCAAGTCAACTGAAGTCGAGACAGACATTCAGCCACAAACTATACAAGGTACTTATCGTTAGTGAAGGTAGTCGTGGAGGTACACACACACACAGTGCTCTCTTCTATATACTCTATGAATCCAAGTATGCAGTTTTTCCTTTCTTTCTTTCTTTCTTTCTTTCACTCACTCACTCACTCACTCTTTCTTTCTTTCTTTTTGCTTTTCTTGTGGCACGCTGGGAGAAAAGCTAAACTAGACCGAACGATCTGTCTTTGCCATCGCAACACCCCATTTCAATCTACATTCAATATATTTTTGTCTTTGTTCCGTATGAGAACTTATAACTCGTTTTTTATGATAGCGATTGCAATTGTCGTGCACGACTACCTTCTTTTGAACAGCGAGAGTTCTTGTAGACGACGTTGACTAAGCACTCGTACCCACTAGTCAAAACACAATTTAAATGTCTACATGTGCATTCTAGCTGCGACCACGGCACACTCACGCTGACACCACAAGCCATTTCATCCACAGAACAGGAACAAACATCCTTCAAGTGTATATGCAATCTCTCTAATATTTCCTTCTGTCTCCTTTACCTCTCATCAATAACAATAGAAATACCGTGCACGTAGTCAAATGTGGAAAATGAAGCTTACGCCTTGAACCTCTCACCCCGCTGCACTCTTACGACCATCGCAACGGTTCAACAACACTTGAAAAATCTGCCAGGCCCTCATATCACTGAAAGGGCCCAATAATTCGAATGTAAAATGCATTTTATTTACACCTATGAATTGCAAAGATATTCTATCGTAAGAACGTGATGATTCACCCATTCACTTTGTGTACACCAATAACAACAATTCCTGCAATTGCTTCACAAAATTTTTAGTTCAACATCAAGGAAAGTGTGTCGTAAAAATGCAATTTTACTCGCATAACAAACGTGTTCAAAGGATATCCATATTTTCTGTGATCTTCTTCTTAAGTAGGAAGAAGAGCGAATTTCGCAGAAAGGTATTGCAAACGAATGCGCTGGTCTGCCTAAATTCTTCCTTATGATCTAACGACATTCCGCATACAGACAATGCTTATTACGCTTGTATAATAAATGACAGTGCAATTCTATGTGCATTTTCAGTATTTCTATTAGCCGGCTGATTCGATTTCCTCTCTGCACTTCAATGCGCAGAGACTGACTGTTGTGCTGTCAGTATGAAAAGCGAGAATAGAACAGAGGGATCGAGAAAGGCCGCATGTTACATACAGTGTCTGTACATTCAAAGTTATTTAACACAAAAATAAATATTCATGTTACATACATAAATACGTAATTAGGTGGTGAGTGAGTCCCCCTTTGCCACTCCGTTTTCACAGCGTTCCCTTTCTGGTGAATGAGATCAAGAGCGCTTCTTTGAGAATTAGAGAAGAACAATGCAAATAGGTAGACGGAGAGAGGGAATAATTTAATGCAGTATAATAACTGTAGCAAAGAATATGCACAATTTCCAAAGTGGATACCCCAGAAGAAGCTAGAAGGTATTCCACACACAGCACGAACATAAAGTAGACGGTGGCGATGTTACCACCACCAAAGAGCCCAAAAGCGAGCGAGAGGAGGAAACTGTACAATGAACTTAAAAGCATAAACAGCGTAGCAACTTACAGCACAATGCAGTCTTTTGCCACGTTGTGAAAAGGAGATTGGGACAAAAGATGTTAGCACTGCTCTGAGTACGCATACAATATATTCAGCACTCTCTGTGTATAACTCGCTACCTTAAATCTAAGACTTACTACAGTACACAATGTTGAACTTTGCTGGGGCAACGACAGAGCAGCTTGCCCGAACTCTTGCAAAGATCCCGATTCTCGATCTCAGTGTCTCTTAATGGTATGGACGGAATGTATTGTGCATGAATATACAGATATAGTACACAGTGCACAGTGAGTGTGTGATGTAGTCAATAGCTACGTACGTGATGCATGGGAGTAAACTTCTTTGTGGCCAATACAAATGCATGTACATTCTGCACACAAATGCTTTGACAAATGTCGTGCTCCTGTGTTATCAGTTCTACTAATAATCCCATTTATAACATGGACGACTACGAAAGTGTGGATATGAAATGCCCCTATTTATATCCATACTGGGCTAATGGTGTGGAGATAGACTTATTAGTTAACAATAATAAAAGACCACGTAATAGACCAGAATGATTGGGAGTGGTGACACGGTGAGTTCTTGTAGATTATGGGGAAGCTCTTAGGCAGAGTACATATGAATAGTAAACTTCAATCGCACATGCCTCCCTCTCTCTCTCTCTCTCTATCATGCATTCACTTCTCGGTGGAACATAATAGAAGAAATAAACAGAGAGAGAGAGAGAGAGAGAGAGGCTTTCTGAAGGTGAAAGTGATGAAGTGATTGAGGCTGAGACGAGGACAAGTGTCACAGTGGCGGTAGGACTTTCTTCGGAAAGCCCAGGCATGCCTCTCTCCTTCCTTTTCACCTTCTCCCCGAGTAAGTGTACCTATTAGAATAATGGAAGGGAAGTTTCCTCGTGTGCACTGCTCTACTAGTAGTTAGTAGTTCTGCGAATGTCAAGTGATGGAAATGCATTACCTTCTTGTAAAGCTACTTCTAGCTAATATATATCCAAGGCTACGTATATAAATATAGCCAGAACATATAGTACGTCCTTATATGCATGTGCATTGTCTTTAGAAAGTCTTGGAAATGTTTCCGAATGGAATAAACATAAAAGAAGGCGTCTGTGGACGCCCTGTTAGTTCGCGTACCAGTAGCAGTGGTAACGCAGTGTGTAATAGTATAGAGCGCTTTTTTAAGATAGATACAAGTGGACACACTGTACGTGTGCATATGCAATGACTGTGTTAAAGAACACATGTTGTATGTAGATTTGGTAGGTCTGTGTATCCAAATTGAATGAAATAGCTAAAAGGGGTAGTCGTATTGTGGAGATCTAGATGGGACGGGTAAGAAGAAGAATAAGAGAAAGCGAGAGTAGCGTAATGTTTGTACTCACCGAAGAGGAGAAGTTCGGCCCACACAAGAAAGTGCCACATTGTTTTCAGAGGAATTCTCCTGAAGCTTTTGCTGGTGATTCTGGTGATTGTGAGGGCCGTGGTGGAGTACGTAAAGCCTCCTATCTTGATTCCGGAATATATAGTTGAGTCTATTGACTGCAGAGTCTCCTCTGGAGGAGACTTGACTGGATTTGTCTTGTCTTGAGTAGAATTGTTTAGCTTGTCAGATGTGAGAATGCTGCAGGCTATAGACTTTGGTGGTGGCTCGTGGTTGCCTAATATTCAGCTTGTCTGCGGTTTAAGGGGGAGCCCGTCGCCCGCTTTCCTTGATTTTCCCTTTGACTTTACTTGAGTTCCCGGTCGCGGTCTTGTGTCGGTCGTTGTTGGTGCTAGAGCTGCGCCAATCGCTTTACACTCACTTATTTATTACTAACTTACTTACCCACTTACTTACTTGACTGGAGAGAGAGAGACAGAGAGACAGAGACAGAGAGTGTGCACAGTAGAGAACAAGAGGGGTGATGCTGAGGGCGACTGCACGGCTTCTTGATGACGACAGCGATAATTTCGTTACACTTACGACGAACAGATTCTTCAAGGGATCTTCCCACAACCTCTACCTGTTTACCAGAAACATAAATGTCCAGTTATTTACACCATGTAAGGATAATTCAATATTGAGACGTGCTACACAGTCAACCTTAACTCTCAATGCCTCTCCACGTGCCACACAGAACTTTAGTTCTAATAAAACAATCATGTTGTCACGCGACCACAAATTCTATTTCAACTACAAACTCTTAAAGTACAACAACACCAAAGGCCCCCGACGGTTTTTCATAATCATAAAGGCGCTAGAATTCGTCTTTATAAAGTTTTTACACTGTTTGCCCGTTAAATCACAATTTAAATGCTTTCAACTTTTTACTTAAGGAGGAAAGTAGTGAAGTAATAAACAGTGATTAGGAGGGATCTTTTGAAAAAGTTTCTCGTTCCTTTTAATGCAAAAGATCGTTACCCTGCTGTTCTATCACTACATTTGAACTTTGGAGCACTTTTTCACAGCAAGCCCCGAATTTGCTTTTAACTTATTGTTGTGTAGGCAAATAAAGCAAAAATTAAATTATGCAATTGGCTTTGATGATGAATGTGGTTTCGATTGATGGACGTGGATCTGAGTTAAGGGGAAGTATTTACGTAAGTGATAGGGCAAAGTGCTTTATGAATACGAGGCAAGAGCATTGTCAACAAGAAAGCAGATAATACGGACCAATTACAATGCGGTCATGTCTGATTGACTGAAAGTGCTAGGAACACAAAACACTTTCTCTCCCCAAGTACACAGCACAAAGGAAATAAATCCATCTGGAATTGTTCTTCTAAAAGCAGCTACAATCTTTCTGTGTAAACTAATGAATCAGGTCAGCCACGATTTGCCGGTGATACGAGAACTTCTGTGCCCGTACTGTCCAAAGAGAGGAAATAAATGGATTTATTTAAATGAATGCATAGGAAATTCTAGAAACTACTAAAAACTTTTTGTGCAACATTTAACTTCATTTTCATCTGAAACTGTGGCAGCACTATGTAAAGTCAAAGGAAAATTAAAAAACCCACTTAGCCATTAAAAGTGCACAGAAGAATAAAAGTGGGATCTGTGTGTGTGCAGAGAATAATCTGAAAGGGTAATTGTTAGCTAGTTACCTAGCGCCTGGCAATATGAATACTTGTGAAACATGCAAGAACGATATAACCGCCTCCTCGCTCTCTCTCAGTACCAAGTACAAGTACACTTTGCGACAGCCCAATGAGACTTTGAACACACACGTGAAAAAAAAAAGTGGACTAACTCTTTCCTATTATCGAAGTTCAAGGTTTCGTAATCGTATTAAACAATTGCTTTTACTTGGCAAACAGTTAAAGAGTGTTATATTACCTGTTCCACGACCAGACTCTCGCCAAACACACACACACACACTCACACATCCGAGCAGACATTATACTCAGTACACACAGTATCACAGTTACAAAGAGTTGCAGCACTAGTCAAAATACAGAGAGTTAAGATATAAAGACGTATTATGTAGTATGCTGGTGCTGCCAGTGTAGAGCAGAAAGAGAGAGGTGCTTTTATCTGTCTTTTTGGCGTACCGGTAATGACACGAGGTAGGGCAACCTTGTTATGTTGCCCACTGTAGTAGTATTTCCTATATACAGTTTGTAAGTATCAGTGTGGGGCATGTGAGGATTTTATACTATTACTTTGATGTAACCAGGGTTCGCTAAAAAGCAAAAAAGCAGAGGCAATTTCGGATTTTTTTGCTTTTTTGCTTTATTGATGCTTTATTGCTGTTTTCACGCTTTTTTGCTGCTTTGCTG
>JABASC010000235.1:0-51595 GCA_019776185.1 Plutomurus gul
GAACTCTGTTTGATATTTTTATTTGAATTTGCTCGCTTCTCAACCACGGCAGCCATTGTAGATGGTGTTGATGAACTCTGCCCAATAGTATTTTTATTTGGCTTTAACTTTATCCGCTTCTCAATTTCGGTGTTCATTTTTGATGATTTTGACGGACTCTGGGTAGCCTTTTTGTATGAATTGGCTTCATTATCAACTCTTGCGGCAGATCTTAAGTTTCGTCTAACACTGCGTGAATTGCCTTCTTCGTCGGGTACTCTTCGGCCTTCCATTTTAGAGTACAACCTGTAAATGTAAACAAATATTAAGCTATTACCTGGAGTGTAACGCATGTCATTTCATTATAATACACCGCACTATAATTTCCTTACCGTATCAAGGTAACCAACAACTACTCTTATATCAAATCATATATCTATGTTATAACAGTTCACATCTTACAATTCATAATTTGTATCAGTCAATTATATCTCTCTACTCTACTCCTGCAGAAGGTGACAACTTGTTACTGAAAGCTTGAGAATAAAAGTTTAAGATTTTTATAATGTTTACCTCGCGCTTCATAAACACTCCAGTTAATAATTCATTCCGAGGTTGGGGAACGCTGAACAACTATTTAAATATTAAGCTGTCACGCAATTAGAATTATAGTCAAAAATGGACTCTCCAAACTGTCCAGACAGTGATAGGACAGAAGAATGCATTGAGACAAATAAAAATGATGCTTATTGGATAATGAAACAACAAACAATGAAAGAATGTAATAAAGCCGGCATTGAATATTCCAAAATATAAAATACGTGCACATTGGGTATTTTTATTATATATTATAATAGTTAAATAAACAGCATTTCCAGTTGTCTCAAAATTTAAAAAAGAAAACATGATTTTACCATTTGTTATTTGTTAAAGAAAAGTTTACTTTTCCTTCCGTCCGGTTCAGCTGACCTCACAATCACAATGTGACCAGAATTAGCTGCTAACCTGAAAAAAGATTCCCATCACTTTGATGTTCGAATATTAATTTCAATGATTATTTGGTTACATTTGCACAGTACCTGACAATGAAAATTGGTTGAACGTCAGTCCCGCCGTTCTTTAGATTAGAAAAGTAGAAACGTTGTTAATGTTAAACTGAACCTTTTCTCAGATTCCCACACATCACAATTGATCACAGCAGAACGTCACATATTAAACTTGTTCTATTCCGCGCCTTTGCAACCGCCGGATATAACATTATTATAGCACTAGTCGAACGTTCTATTTATTCGTGTGTTCAATTTACTCAATTACTCCCAGACGGATTCATAAAGAAATCTATTAAATTATCTAACCTGTTAAACCTTAAAACACATATTTAACACATGTTAAAAGTACAAATGTGTATGTTTATTTATAAAATAAAAAACAGTGTAGGGAAGTACACGTGGCACAATATTATTTTCTCTCGATGGATGATGGATGCGTTAAACCTCCGCTCTCCAAATGTATTGCATATCTTTACCCGTTTTTCGAACTCGTTTGAAATTTACATTCCATGGGTGTAATCTCCAAATATCTTTAATAAGTAAATTCTTAAAATGTAAGAACTGGTGATTTGCTGCCACATGGTGCCTAATTTTGCTTTGGCGTTCTGAGCGTCTAGTCAGTCCACATGATGATTCCATTATGGTTAGACAACGTGACAATTAATAAATAATACATAATATAAATAATTTTTGAAAAAATTAAAACTGTTTTCGTAGCGTTCTTGTAATATTCCAAATGATATGAAGCTAGCCACAAATAAACAATGTACTCGCCATGAATTGGTGCTCAGTGTACTACTTACATGAAAATTTTAGATATAATCAGTAGTTGGGAATTCATAGAACTAGAAGAATAATGAAAGGACTCCTCGAAACTCAAAGACAGCATTTTAGGGCTGAAATAAGTGAAATCAATCAAAGAACGTAACTGTACAATTCATCAAAACTCCAAATTTTAGGCAATCCTTTGATTTTTTAAATATTATTACAAGTTTTCAGTCCTTTTTCTGGCCATTGTTGGTTACGTGGAAACTTTATATTCATTTCATCAGATTTATTTGACCAACTTTATTATAATTTTCTATTGGGCAATTCTAGTTCGTGGTTTCAACGTGAAAACTATACAAACAAGAGGAAGAGGATAAAAATAAAGACAGAGGATTTGGCTTGTCACTTGCAGACAATAGACTCAGATGTGATTGGTGAATGCGCAATGGAAAAGGAGACATGAATCCTATGATATGGAAGAAGTATGTGAGTGTTTCTCCTCCACTTTCTCTAAGTCTGCTTCTATGCACTTTCCTCAAATTTCTCAGTGAGTGCGCTGGGCAGCTGTCAAAGAGCCACAGTGCACACTAATGGATTTCATTTTCCGAAATGATAATTGGAAGTGCACCACTGTGTGTGTAAATTATTTCTCGGCTCCCCATCTCTCTCTCCTCTCGTCTTCCATTATTTCATGCCCTTTCAATCAATTTCCTATCCTCGGTCAACACTTAAGCATTCTCTCTCTCTCTCTCTCTCTCTCACACTCAGTCTCTCTCCTTTATTTAATGCATCCACCTTCCTTTTGTGGTAGCCCATTTCCATGTTTCCACCTTTAGATTGCACTACACGCAGTACAACAAGACAGGCGTGTATACACAGGACTTAGGTGGTTCTCGTTTTTGATCTGCCTTAATAGGATTTCTGCGGGTCTCTGTAATGCTGATGGCACAGTGTAGATATCGTGTCGAGAGACGTTTCCATTTATAGCACTTTATTGCATTCTCTCTCTCTCTCTTTTGCCTCTACCATTGCACAGCTCTCCACCAACACCATCACACAGCCTGCCTCGTTCCTACTTACTTATTTCTATATACACACCAGCAGCAGCACTGTGTGACTGTGTGTTAGTGTTGTATAATAATAGCGGCTATGGGCTCTTAGATTTTATGAATGATAGTTGGTAATGCACTTAAAAAGCCTTGCCCTAAGTCAATCAAATGAAATCAAATTGAGCACTTTTTAAAAGGGAAACAGAACAGATTTTTTGAGTAAGACATTCTAAATGGTGTATCTACATGCATTTATTTACAGAGCTAAGAGCTTGTCATCCTAATTTTCTCTGTGGACTCTTGTGATGTGATGTGAGTGTCAAAGCAGTTGCACTTACGTTTTCTAGTACTTACTTATGTATGTAGTAACACTATATTAGTGCTTGTTTCCACCATATAACCTATAATCGAGCCTGACAGAAATGATGAAAATGATAGATGTAATAGGCATCTTGTGTGTCTCTGTGAGTGTCTGGTATAGGCAGGTCGACTCTCTCTCTCTCCCATCTCTCTCTTATTAACCACTATAACTCTGTTCGGAGTACACAGACATTATTATATATAGTCAGTTATAGAGTGAGTGCACGAACTGTGGTTGTACAAGTACCGTGGCACTCGCTACGCTACATACCATGTTCTTCTTTTAATGTACTTTATGGGAATGTAAATGTACTGCACGCATGTTTTACTTTAACAAATAGTGACTAGATGAGAGTGAGAGAGACGAGACGAGACGATCAACATCACAACATCATCAAACCACTCGGGCTCATTGTGTGCCCTCATCTCGGCAATCATTTCTTAAAAGACTTTTCAGATTTGATGCGATGCTCACTCAACTATCCTTTCCTCCTGATATGTACTTACTTACTTACAACAAGAACAGCATACGAGAAATCGAGTAAAATGTACTCACTCGGCAAGTAATGCAATGGAGATAATGCTGTGCTGCTGCTGCTCTTTCCTCTTCATCAAAATAATATCCGCATACAATGGAATACACTTGATTCCGTTGATGTAATGCAGGTAGTGTCCATTATATCTGACAAGAGCCATTCTAAAAACAGCAATAATCCATTAGGATTCTTGTTTACTATTGATTCTACATAGATTTCTGATTCACTCTCTCGCTCTTTTACATTGCACACACACACACACAGCGTACTTTTGCTTCTTGCCTCCTTCATTGTATTCCGAATGCAACTCCGCTTTTGGCTTTTGCTTGCACCCCTCTTCAATGATTGTGTTCTGGCACTGTATAACTCTCATCTATATAGATGTATAGTCCGGCTCTCTATTATTATATACATACATACACTTAGTTCCTTGTGTGGCCCAAGCGAGTGAGTGAAAGCACGGACGCTAAAGTGGCCCACGTCCACATTAAATCGCTACTCCTACAAATTCAAAGTTCACCAAGACCAGTCATTTTTTACCACTGCAATAATATATGTACTACTAGTACTACGCCTTTAACATTGTGGTAGCGTTGACCTCTAAAAATGTGTGAATATACTTCATCCAATATTGATATTTCATTTGACAGAAAACCTGCATCTTTGTATGCAAACGGCCATTGTATAAAATGATTGTGCATAACCATTATGAATATTAGTGAAAAAATCACAAATTTAATTTCTTCAGAAAGATAAAGTAATTAATTGTAGCAAAGAAACTTTTCGTACTATTTTGGAATGTTGTTAATATGTATTTGTATTGCACAAATTTTCGGATACTCTTAGACATGGTATTATATATATAAGTATATATACAGTGGTAGAGATAATGCTTATACGTTGTAAGATATATATATAAGTGTATCTGCATAAAAATGCATAGGCCGTACTCGTTTATAATACGTTAGTGTGGCAAGTGTATTATAGTTATGGCAGTTGTAGTGTAGCTGCTCAATTAAAGAAAATGAAAGAACATAAACTTTTATAGGATAAGATGAGATTTAGGAAGGAAGAATTTTGTCGGAACAGCTTTTAGTCCTAAAGCCTTTCATTGTTGATTTAGGTAAGCAAATAGTGTATATATGTAGACCTACGTAAGTACGTTATGTACAGCAAGAAAAGCCGTCCAGATAAAAGCTTACTTTTAGTTCAGTGAAATGAAAAACACTCAAATCTAATTGCTTTTCTCGTGTTATCCACCATTCGAGGCAACTGTAAGTAAACAATATTTTATTGAAGTCACCGTGCTTGATTTCATGGTTTCTAAATCCAAATTGACAGGATGTTGATTAAAAACACGCACTATTTCAGTTCCTCTACTGCCCAAACTGTCTACTGCTATTTATTTCCGAACGAAGAAGGAAGATGTAGCGATGTAGCTCAATTACAAATACTATTAAATGGCTGCGTATAGACTATAAATATACACAGTAAAAAGTTAATAAATAAATAAATGCACACATAGGCTTCATAAATATCGTTTTACATCCAATTCTATTACTTTAACGTTTAGCAACTTAATTAGTATGAACAGTGGCAGCCGTTTATTTGCAAATGGGAAATAAACGGAAAAACGTCCAGGTATTTAATCCTAAATGGTTAACCTTACAGTGGCAGTATCCGAAATCCTCACCATTGTAAGTTTAGATTTACTTAAATACCGATTCCCACTGCAAACTGATTGTGGAAAAATGTTTACACAGTACATCAATATTTGTAAATGTCGGTGAACTCTACACTCTACACACAATACTAAGGCTAGAGTTATGCAGGAAGGACGCGAGTAGTTTGGTCCCGTGAAGAAATTGACACTTGTGCAACACATGATTAGGGTTTCGTTATTGTGCTGTGGTGCGTTATAGGATTCGAGTACAATAATTGGCAATTGGTGTGACCGAAAATTGACCGCAAAATAGATGGGTGACATTCATTGCGTTGGGTTTTGCTGTGGTTTTTTCTAGTGGAGATTTCGTGTCATATATTTATAGCATTGCAGGATAATATTGTTATTGAGCATAAAAAATGTGGAGAGTACAGATAGGGAGAGAGAGCGACAGGAGTTGGTGGAACACAATAAACAGCAAAGGAAAAGGAATAGTAATGGTGAAATAGGGGAGTATATAGTGTAAACGTGTGTATCCCTGCAGAGGAGCAGAGGAGCACGACCAGTGAAGGCACACAGTGATAGTGATAGAGATGGGAGAGAGTGAGTGAGTGTGAGTAAAGTTGAGTTGAAGAAAGAAAGTAGCGTAAGTATGTACAACTAAACCAAACTAAAGAAAGAGCAATAAGAACAAGAGTCAAGTCTGAGAAGAAGGCTTACTGAGATGACTTGACTGCTCGTATTGCATCTCTTATGAGTACATAGGCTGTGCATTATTTGAGAACTTGTAGTATGTTACTTTGTACAGTGTAGACTAGAGTCAACTCGTGTAGAGTAGACTGGTTGGCAGAGTGAGAGAGACAGAGAGAGTGTGAGAGAGAGAGTGCGAGAGAGTGAGTAGGAGTGAATTTTTGGGTAGGAAGAGGAAGGCAAGAAGAAAGCTTGGAAGAGCAAGAAGTCTTGATTGTATATGGAGCTGGAGACTTTTAGAGAAAAGAGAATAGAGTGAACGTCTTTATGTGATGCCTATAAGTGGCAAAGCCATTAAGTTAATGCACCTAGATAGATATTGATGTAACCCCACTTCTTATCCTAATGTAAAGTGGAAAACATCTACTTAGCTCAATGCATGTGGAGAGTACAAAAAAGCCACCATGCAAAAATCCCTCAATTCTTCTCTCCACTTGTTTACCTTTGTGCAAAAACCAACACGCTGCGCTCAAATGCTTTCCTAACTGTCTCGGCCTTAAATACTAACTACGGAAATACAGTCATCTTTTAACTCCATCAACTTCCTTTCACAAATAAAGTACCTATAGTCGCCCCTGTGTCATTTCTCTAATTTATTTCACAACAGTATGGCTGCCACGTATTGTGCTTTCTCTTCCACTAAAAAATCGTATACCTATAACCTATGTGAGGTCTTTTTTCAGTACGCTCCTGAAAATTAATTGAGGATCGTATCAATTTACAGAAGCGTAGGGAAACGTAATAGAGGCTCCAAATGACAAATTACTGTTTCCCGTAATAGAGAAACTTCTCTATTACACTCAAAACGAACTCTTTACAGACAGAAATAATTTCCAAGATTTTCTTTATAACGCTAATTAAAATGTTTTTGCTATCATGTCGTTATTTAAACGGTTTGTTATTAGGACAAGTTATAGCGTGCGCTTTTAGTTAAATAAAGAAACAAGGGAATAGAGGAAAGTTGTTTTGGAAAAAATCAATGGTTTACAAGTTGAGTCCAGTTGGTGCTGTCCGAAGGTATGAGATTAGTACATATATGATATAAAAGCAGGAACGAATTTGAGTGTGCTGTAGGTAATGGAATAAGTTATAGAGTGCACGTATATGTGTGTGATAGGAATCAATAGATTCTGCAGGATTTAGTTGCCACGAAATTTACTCGGTATGGAAATAATCTCTATAGTTTGTGTACTTTATGTACTGTGTACTTTATGAATTACGTTGCACTCGTGGACACGCACAACAAGCAGCAGCAGCAACCACATGACTACCTTGACTGAAAATTGCACAGAAAGGACAGAAAACAATAAAAATGTAAAGATGGCAGGAATTTCTAAAGGAAAGACAATTTGGCAGGCGAAGAATTTCATATCTTGGAAATAATCAAAAGAACTGCAATTCAGCTTGAAGAAAAATGTCATACATGTAACCCATTACAATATGTAACAGTTTGAGTAGACATTCAACCATAGCGAGTGAATGTCGTCTGACGAGCCGACCCTCGAATTCATTCCATGAGACTTCTTTCATACTTGACACAAAACTTTTCTCAAAGTAGTGACACGGCTTGAATGTAAACGACTTGGTGTAGGGAAAAAGTTTGATGAAAAAACGATTATATGCATGGCTTTTCGGGATGGCCATTAGATTTTGCCTTTGCCTCAAGATTTCCATCGTCACTTCAATCTTCTTCCCTTCAGCAGTATTCAGGATCACGGCTAAATATTTAATAGGATAACAAAAGGTAATATCATGAAACAAAACACCTCATCAGTCATGAATGAATGGAGTCTGCAGTGTCGAATCCAGGCCAAAGCTCTCTCTCTCTCTCTCTCTGGTGTCTTTACTCTCCGCTCCCAGCAAACACCGTGTACACACTCTCAGAATACTTTCTCACGATGAACGAACCACGCGCACTCTAATATTAGCCCCAAACAATGCGTATACATTTCATTTAGCAAAAACATTCAATGGCAATCGCTCAGACTGTGAAAACAAAGAATGCTCCAACATCTTTTCTTCGTAATTAACTCCTTAACAATTCATCTCCTCCACAAACAAACTTCAAAATCTCATTTCATGTTCTCACGTCCTCTAAAAGCAGATATGAATTCGTATTTCTCTCTCTCTCTCTCTTTCTCTCGTGCAATTAATCTCTATAAATAATATGATGATATAGGTTGTCACACGTAAACAAAATTTGAACTGTGTTTATATGAAAATCCAATAACTGCCTACACATTATAGTAGGTTTAGATTTAAAGGGAAAACGTGGTTTTCTACACAGTCATTAATCCCAAATCATTAATTTCCTTTGATGGTATCTCGGATTTGCATTTACTTCAACTGTGTCCGCTCGTAAGAATATTTTATGCTGGTGAAGAAAAAAAAACGCATTTACCACTAATATATATTCGGCAGCTTTAATTCACTTTTCAGAATTGCAAATGTTGTATCTACTGGAATTGGGCTTGAATGTTATCCCAAACCCTTTTAACTGTATGATAGTGAACTAAGAGGATTTCTAATAGATTCATTTGCATTTTGGTTTCGTTTCTTGTCAAAGTGGTGAAGGAAAACACGAGATGTTCTTAATTCCCCTTCTCACACTGTTTCATATATATTTACAGTTACTGACTGAGTGAGTGAGCGAGAGAGTGAGTTGGAGATTTTCAACCACTCCCGACTCACTGTCTTCCACTAACAATGAGTACATCTACAATACGCGTGGTGCACAACTGCTGCTTCTCTCTCATCGAAAATTCATTATTAAACTGCTCATTAAGACCGTATAATTGAATTTTAATGAGTATCGTTAGATTCGCTTTGTTTCTCATTTCTATCCTAAATGACGACTATTCAAAAGTAGTGAACAGAAAAGCTTAAGCTCAACTTCAACGGTGACGCACTACATAAAGCAAAGAATAGACGAAAATCACTTCTATTCCTATATTCAGACTTTATCTACTTCAACTCAACTATGGAATTTTAAACCTCCCACTACAACATTTTCAAACGTCCTGTCTTTATATTTCCACAATTCATTTCAATACCCATATTAATTTTGAATCAAGTTAAATATATCTCTCGCAGAGTTCTTTATAACGTGTCATTTATGTAACTAAATTTTTTAATTAAAATTTTCATTGAAATTCAAGCACTTGGGTGATGAAAAGTTAACTAAAATTTATTATAGCATTAATTGCATGTAATAATTATAATGTCTTCATCGACATATTATAATACATATTATATTATCTATATCTTCACATATCAGTCTCAAATTAATGATTTTGTGATACATGTTTTATTATTTAAGTTAAATAAATCTAGAGATTAATATAAGGGACCTGCGTTTTTTCAGAGGCAGGGGATTATGTATGGATGTGTATGCAACGACATGGAACACAGATGTCGCTATGCCAAATTTAAATCCTCTTCTGCACACCAGCATTTTACATAAGGTGGCTTACTTTAGATCCTCTTTGAATATCCTCTTTGAGTATCCTATAAATATTCCCTTATAAATTATAATGAATCATAAATAGAGATGTGGTTACAACAGCAATCATTTATAATCGAGTTCAAATTATAGAGGAAACCAATGTCGTGGTTTTAACATGGAATCGTCGTTAATTTAATTGTGTGAATGCCTTACTGGATGTGCAAAAGCTCAGTTTGGAGAAAAAATAAGACCTCAAATATGGAAGGCAATTGTCCTTGAATTTTCTAATCTTCACAGTAACAAAGTGTGTATTACAATAATAATATAATTAGAAGAGTCCATTCATCATCATTCATATACAAAAAGGCAAAAATTGTCCTTTCAGTCCCTCTAAGAAGTGCATCATTCATGAAATGACCATACAGGGTGGTTCAGATCCAAGAAATTGACAAACACATTACAAAATTTAATATAGCTACCAAATTCGTAATGCCGGATGGAAATTTATACAAATATAACCACTTAAGCACTATTTATATATTTTTTGCAATATATCGTACAGGATCGTAAGAAACGACATTCAAAGAATCCATACACGTTTGAGAACTAGGAATTTAAGTTTCTCAATACTTTTTTTATTTAAAGGTAACAAAAATCTGAGCTTATTAGTATATACTTTTAATTGAGGTCTGGTATTGTATTACCTAAATCCGGTTCCAACCGTCAGATTGGGACGGTCGTACACTTTGGCATCAGGGAGCCTTAACTCCACGAAGTCGAGGGCAAAATAATTTATACTATGTGTATTAAATTCTTCTTTAAAACAAGATAAATTTATCGTTTTTCTACAGAGTTATCCAGAGTTATTATCTCGGCATTGGTATTACACACTGTCGGAAGTCCCTGTACATTGAGATTGTATTGCATATACATACATTGGTATTGTAGTAGAAAGTACAAGTATCTTTCATGAGTCCGGTCAGTTTCTTGTGACAGTGACATGGCACATTACAAGACCAACAATTTCATTATGTAGTACAACCACTTTTAAAATGTAGACCCAAATAATACAATATGTACACTGCGCTGCTGACTGCATACATAAAAACACTATATATAAACACATGCATGCACATACATTTACATAAGCATTCACGAAAGAACAGAGTACATTCTATCCGAAGGAACTCAAGTCGTCGTTGCCACCGTTAAATAAAAGTATGCATAACAATTATCTGAAGTTGCACAGCGACAAATATTTATCAACTAATTACCCAAAGGATGTTTTCTTGTTGTCGACAAGTGCACAAGCAAGTACACACATAGAGAGAGAGATATGAAGGCGTTCCCCTCAACTTCATTACGGACAAGACAAACAGGCTTCCCTCACTTAACTCAACAACATCGAACAAGCGAGTCAGAGAGAGAGGAATTGACAAAGACAACATATTATAAGATAATTTGAACTTGACTCGGTATGCCACTCGGTATGCCATAATAAGTGATAAGAAAATCATTGAATTCACAAATGGTAAATAAGCCAGAGGAGATTTTCTATGTAAAGGTTTGTTTGTAGCACAGAGTGAGTGTACATGCAGAGACAGACAGTGGGAGTACAACTGGTACGGTTTGCTGCTGAGACCGTGTATGCTTCGCATAGTGTAATAATAAGGGGTGCTGGTAGTATACCAGAGAGTCAAGCCAGCCGCCAGCCAGCACACAAACACACACATAGAATAGAATACTGTGTGTGTGTGTGTGTGTGTGTGTGTGTCTTGAGACGAGTTTGGGAGCGCATGTCTTGTTCCCCACCAGCAACATAGGCAAAGATAGTGGCGGAGAGTAGGAGCACAGACTAACCCACTATAAGTATGTACATGGAAACTCCGTATTATTGTGCTGTGGTGCTGGATCTGCCGTGCTCTCTGGGATCCTCAACTCAACCCAGCATCATCACTTTTTCCGTGCCACCAACATTTCCCTCTCAGTCCTTTTCAAACGTTCCGATCATTCACAACGCTCTGTCTGTTCCGTCAAGTCGTGCCCGTGTGCAGTGTGAGAGAGATCCATCCTACAGTCGGTAATCTTACATCGTCGTCTGTGTCGCACACAGTGGACTGAACGAAATCTTATTGACTGACTACTGCAACTTACAGCACGTCTCACCTTACAATAAATTACACAACACTATCATCACCTACTATATACTTTGTAGTAAAAAAAGAACACCAGTGTATCACACATACAAACAAACACAGACACACCAAAAAATTGCAACCAATACGAATGCACCACTCGAGAAGCACAGAGACATACAAGGGATAAAATTCGATCATTCAAAAGAAGACAAGTTGACAAAATTATTAGTTGGAATCGGAGAAGTTGTCTTGTCTTTTCACAACTCAACTCTTGCCTAGTCAACGACAACGTATTTGCACTCGGCTGAATAGAAGAGGAGCATAGCAGACAGACAGAGAGAGAGAGAGAGAAAGGGAGAAAGAGAGAACGAGAGATAGCGTGAGCAGAGAGAGCCATCAAATCAACTGAGAACTTACAAGTTATTATTTTACTTTTACAACTTCTATAGACACATGATAGTCAATTCAATTTCGGCTATATTGAATTCTTGTGAATCGAATTGAACTTCACTGAACTCTGAGACTTGAATGAATAACAAATAACCCTTGTAAACAACTTACACTGTTTACACGGAGGAAAACTTCTGGCTCCCGAAATACAACACTACAGCCGGCTACTTACAGAGACGACGACATTCTCCCTCTACTACCTGCTGGTAAGTACCTAGACATTTGTTTATTTTCCCTTAAAGTATATATCTGCTGTGCCCTGATGTGTGCTCGCCTATTCCTAATAGACAATAGGCTCCATTTAGACCTTAAGTATTTCCCCTGGATAATACCGTGTCACATCATCATCTCGAAACGGCAAACACTAGACGAAATAGGAAAACGTCAAGTAAACTTGAATTGTACGAAGGGAGTGAGTGAGTGAGTGAGTGAGTGAGAGAGTCTTGCCATCCCATTAAGTATTCCATTGGACTCTATTTGCTGTTTTTAATCTGATGCCACTATCTGAATGTTATAAATGATTACGTGAAGTCAACCAACGTCGTCGCATTGCCTTCCCTGTACTCTGCTGCCAAAACTGATAGCCAATTAAGGATGATGACTCTGTCCTGTCTGCATACAGAGAGTATTTCTTCTCATTAAATTCATCATTATCCACTAATTCGAAAAATAAGACGCAGTGCAGGCGCTGTAACCATTCCGTGTACTGCAAACAGCCAATTGCCTGCAAATGGCTCACTTGCCAGGTAGTAAACAACTCAAAATATAAGTAAGCGGCCGGCCTTTACTTACTGCACTACACTCACACACACTGTTGTATGTATGTGTGTGTCTGAAATGGAGCCATGTAACTTTTAGGCAATTAGAGAGCAGATGCTTTACGTAAGTTCTTCTTCGTTTATTTCTAGTGCCCATCAAGTAGCTGGTAGACGCACGCACAGAAAGCCCCCATAGATTATTTTGATTGGAAACGCTATCTACATAAGTACGTTCTCTATACTACGGACTGCAAGACTGCAACGGGGCCACGACTACACACAGGACACACACAGTGGAGAGTAAACGTTTTTGTCTCATTCATTTCATTTCACCTATGAGATTGCTAACTAATGCACTTTCTCACTCATTCACTCGATCACTCTCTGTGTGTGTCTCTCTCTTTGTTATTCTTTCCTTTCAAAGAAACAAACAGACTCAGTCCCTAGTAAACCGTTCAGTCCGTTCAGTGCAGCAGAAAGGACGACGAGTCTGTCTCTTCCTATCTAAAAACTTAATGAGCTCCCCCACAAAACAACGCTCCGTGAAACTGTTACGTGTAATAACCGAGGAGACTCTCCGAGCTGTACAAACATATTGAGCTGATTGACTAGAGTTGTCCACAGTCCCATAAGTCCCACTATTCAGACACTCCAGTGCAATGTACATGCTAATTTCACCATCACCTACTTAATATTGTTTCAGAGCAAACGCTGTCTACACAGCATTACACTTTAATACATACGTATGCATTCTGCCGTTGCTCAAGGCTTTAAGCTCTGACTCTTCGTCAGAAAGAACATTCCAGAGCTATTTTGTAGCACCACACAGTATCTTGTATAGCAATCTTATCGAGCTCCATTACGTATTTTTCATGTGAGTGTCAACTAAGGAAGCATTCAAGAAATTAAAACCCTTTGTGTACTCTCCCGTAATTGCTACAAGCAGCTTTTTACTGGTTAGAAATAATTGAATTGATTGCGTAATAGAGCGGTTAATAATTTGAAAACCTATTAGTGGATAATGGTAGACTGTGAAGAAAAATAAATTGATTTACAAAAGAACTATCAGACAAAAACTACAATTTTTATGGCTCCTGTTTTGATATTTCCTTCGAAGAGAAGGGGAGGGGGCACTAGAGACAAATTAACTAACAATAAGTAGCGTAGCATCTTACATGGATATATAGATGTGTCAACAAACGATAAGGGTAGCTATGTGACATAATGAGATGAAAAGGTTGAACAGTTTCACGTTGAATGACAAGATGATCTTGATAAGGTCGAGTGGGTTCATGTTGTGCAGTGGATGTGCATGCAGCAGTAAATGTTGGAGTTCAGACTCCGATTTGTTGAGTGCTTAAACCCCTTCAGTTTCTCAAGATCTTTAATGGTGACAATGTACATATTGCTCACAGTCCTAAGTAAATATTCTAGTACATAGATTTAAATGACGAAGGATCATAAGAGAACACAACTGAATGGAAATTTAACAAAAAAAATTGTATAGAAAAATCTAAGAATTTTTTCAAATAAAAGCCCAGAAATTTGTAATACTAGAGATTTTATTATATTTGCGAAACAAAGTCGAAGAAGACGGCAGACGGGATATTTTTTTTTCTACTGTGCAATGTGATAGATTTCAAAGTGTGTGTCTGTGAGTACAATTGAGTCACTGATTGCTTTATTTACATTGAGGTAGCTGTCAGACGAGATAGTTAATCCAGCTAAATTCGCTCTGACTGAGTGAGTCGATTCAATTGAAGAGTTTAGTCGACTGCTTTAATGAGCTATGATGGAGTCAGTTGAGTACTGTTGTGGATGTTTATTCCGCTCCTTGTTTCCTTGCGCGCTCGCTTCATTCACACATTTAGAGGTTTCTAAAGAGCAATAAGGTTCAAATATATATATCGACTACCCACGCTCAAACAAAGATGTACGTGCATACATTATGTATCATATATAGGTGGCTATAGATATGAGATCGGAACGAGTTTTCCGAAATCAAACAAATCCAATGAATTTATTTGAATTCACCATAACAAATTCTATTTTTACTTCAGACCAAAGAAAATTTTTGTAGATTCGGAATGAATACTTACAATATTTCTTAATCAACAAAACATTTTTCAGTTTAAAAGCACGTTTTTTTTGCAGAATTAGGGAACAAAATAATTTTCTATCAGCATTTAGAAATCAAGTCGTATTTCATGATGATTTCGATGGCAACAAATGGAATTGAATTCGTGCAGACTCGGTCACTCATTTATTAGTAAACGGTATGATTCTTCGTCTACTGACCAGCATTCAGTTAGATTCAGTACTGTATGCTACCTTTGGTGATTCAGTATATATGTGTGTTCATGTGTAGTGGTGCTAAGGAAAGATGTAACACCAACTGCTGGCTGACAGTGGCTGAGCAGTGCACTTTGTTAAATATCCGTACATAGTAGTAGCAGCTTTCGTGTGCAGAAAAGGCTGAGCCTTATGATGAATTGTGAATGGAGGGCTTGATGAGCTCTGATTAGGACCCATTCTTCAGAGTCTGCGATATTATACAAGAATCCATTGAGCTTGCCTTGAAGGCAGTTTGGTTCAGTGCGGTAGTGACAGTGCAGTGCATGTATTAGGTATAGTGGTGGTGGGAGCAGCAGTAGTGAAAAGGGAATTGTGGAGTGAAGATAGCAATGTAGGTAATGGAAAGGATGGCCTGCCACCCAGTGAAAAGAGAAACGAATGGGAAGAAAAATGAGAGATTGGCTGGGTTGAGCTTGAGCTGTGCTGATACGATGCAATGCAATGGAATGGTGATGTAGATGGTTAGTTAGGTAAAGAGAAATGGAGTATGTAGTTGTGTGTAGAAAAGTGTCCAAGTCATTTGTGGCAGACGACAGGACATGAAAATCCCTAGCCGTACAACCAATTTCCTTTTGACACACACTGGGTGGAAAATTAATTTTTTAAAGAGAGGAGCAAATTGGGAGGTGGAAGCCGAGAAGAACCTATTTTGGAAATTAGTTTTTTAGATCCATACATAGCAGAGCAGATTATTAAACCTAAACGAATAGCTTTCCTCGCTCCTTCCCACATATAAACTAGATCTTTCCTTGCCTTATATTCTGACTGTACGCTCGATGCCCTTCTTCTCCGTCTTTCCATCCACCACTACGTTTCCTCCTTTCTCACACTTAACATGATTTGCCTTGCTGCTTGCCTATGGCTTGTCTATCTTTCTCCGTTTTCTCTGCCCGTGTTCTGGATGTGTCTGTGTCTGTGTGTACGAAAGGACACGAACTGTACTCTACACCCTTTTGTCTTGTGAATGTCTGTCCCACAGTCTAATACTAAATTGGGTGGACTTACTGACTGACTGACTGAAATACATTTCACAGATAGTCAAGACATGTAACTGCAAATATTCTATTCCGCATGGATGAGTGCACATACAAGTAGTTTAAATAGAACTCACAAAAATAAGATCCCTCTCTTATATGCACATGCTATTCATTCAAAATGTAGAGGAATGGGTATGGGCTTCACAAAAACCGGCACTCACACAGCACAAAGAAGTCTTTCTGGCCTTGTTCAATATACCCATGTACTATTTGTGGGTTGCATACTATTATCGTCTATTTTGCCATTTTTGACAAGACCAAAGTAAAAAATAAATACCGTCCATTATAATCACAATAATGTGTTTAGCCTAATTCTTATTTGAGTATTTAATAATTTCTCTGTTGGCAATAATTAATTTTGTGACAGGATTTGGTTAAAATTTGTGAAAGTGACAGAGGGACAGGGAAACCCAGAGAAAAGTGCCAGACAACTTTTACCATTTGTTTGTGTCGTAATTTAAGTGTTGTGCATTGCCTAGGCTCTTTGAGTTAACTTGAGCGTTAAATTCCTATCAGACACCATCAGGAAAAGGTGAACTGTTTACGCAACCGGCGTTCTAATCCCGTATTCGGTTTCCGATTCGGAATTCTTAGCAGCGACCCCCTCTCCGTCAGTCCGTGGCGGTGGGCGCGTCCCTCCCCACTGAATTCGATCCATAGGTGGTTCAAATCATTTTCATGGAAATGGATAATAGTGAGATAAACTAGTTTTATGATGAATTTAATGACCATTTGGGAAGGAACCTTAATTGGCTAAAGAACCAGATTATGCAAATTGTTTATTATCTGGTATTCATGTCAGTACGCGACCAGGGAAGAAACATCGAAGCAAATAATGAGCAGCTATGTACCTACTCAGTCAGTTATTTCCCTCTCCTCATTTGAAAGCATAGACGATCCACTTACGGAAAGCACCCAACCCATAGAAAGCGTCTCTACTCTATACAGGAATATACCACACGTTTCAAACCGCCATTCTATGCAACTTATTCTTCTTCCTCTCGCAGACCTGATTACGGTAGGGGTTAGGTCTTGGGAACGGAACACCGTGAGTTTATACTCTGCACCACCACTACGTGCATTGCTGCTAATAGTATTATACTCTCTACTAACTGTCTCTCTATAAATCTGTAATAAGAGTAAGGGATTCTTTTGAATAGTTGACGGCGCTGCTCTGCTGTCTCTCTCTCTCTCTCTCTCTCTCCATGTGATGCATTTCGCCATAGAGCCTATAATACATAGTATATGTACATATGGGCATAGTAATTCGCATATGGACAGCAAAATGTGCTGATGTGATGACGGAGAAGGGTGCCGTATCCTGCCCTGCTTGTTTACCGTCATCATGAAATACTAATGCAGTAGTACTCTAAATAGGTGCTCTTCTGCTGCAATACTTTCTCGGCTAAGTGGAAGTGGAATAGAAATATTTCGTTCCATTGTCTTTCCAGCTTGCCATTACTTTGGTTTGGAGCCATTAGCTGACAATGAGTAGCTCCACAGTGTGATTGCTTATTTGCCACTGATGGTGAAATAGTTGCCCGCCTATATGACTAATGGTTTAGACATTGTGATAGTTAAACAGGAAGCAGCCACAGGATAAAAATATGCATATGCGTATATGTGAATGTGTCGAGTGAACGCCACACACACAGATAGTACACATTGCTTTCTTCTGCACTTAACTCACTCGAAAAAATGGCGAGGATTTGAAAGTGAGCTCTCCCACTAAATACTCAAGTATGAAAATGCGAAAAGGAACGTAGAACAATCCCGTCGAGTAAATTCAGCAGAAGTCATACGGAGAATAAAAGTATTTCATTTGCTACTAATGCGATGTTAGCAAAAGAAGAAGTCAAGAAAGAATACACTCTAGCTAAATAATGTGTAAGACGGGAATAGGGGAGCACCGAGAGAGAGAGAGAGAGAGAGAGAGAGAGGATAGAGAAGCGAAAAAGAGATGCCATAAATACTGTACTTGTTAAGCTCTGAGTAGTTTCTCTAATTCTCTAACAATGTTCCAACTTCCATCATGCATGTGTGTACAAACATGTGTCCAACTATTAATTATTATTCGTGGGAGCGTGCAAGCAACTAGAGACACAGAAGAAAGGTTCAACGGCGAGGAGGGTGACATTATAGCTAATGGCTTTATAATTTTTTCCATCCACGGAGGATTCATTTATGCATTTATGTGAGTGTACGTGGAGCGAAGAGACACAGAGACACAGAGATCACAACTCTAGTAGCATCTAGAAATGTTCATGGATGAATTAGCCAAGTGTGCAACTGCTAATGCTCGCTCTTTATGTCGAGTACAGCGGGCCGACTACTACCGCGACAGACAAGACAGCAGCATCATGTTCATGCACACATAAGGTGGTCTGCTTAGTAAAAGTGGCTGCAGAGCAAAGCGAGAACTGACTTTACTTACGTGTGTTGTACAAAGAGAACGGTTTATGTATGTAGCAGGGACTGCCCTATAGTAGAAATACAAGGAAAGTGAGAGAATTGAGAATAGACGAAAAGGAGATGATATTCTTATTGCTCCGGAATTGAGCAATAGCAAGCAATGTTACTACGTTAGCTGGTAAAGTGGAGAGAGGTGAATATTGAAGAGCAGCATTGGTATAATAAAATGGAACTAGTAGTGCACAAAAGTCCCTATTAAATAGTTAGTATATAATAAGTAGGGATATTAGCTATGGTGCTGGTAGTCAGACACTATTAGCCCTGTGTTCCCAGCTCTGGCTTGATGCAGCAGCACCCTGTGTGTAAATACATTAGGACTCTGTCTGTACCATAAGTGCTGCTCACAGTCTATTCTGCTCCGTATGTATTAGTAGTGTTTCATTCAATTTGGTAGGGAAGTCTTGTAGCTCAGATAATGAATGCATGCAATTTTAATAGGAAAGCATTAATGAGCTCTCGCATGGCCATCTAAATTGGCCCTTGTGACGACTTAAATAAAGTTCTCTGGTGAAGGGAAATGATGAAAACATTAAACTTTAACAAGATTCCATTTCTCGGCCTCTTCTCTGCTGCCAACACAAGTAAATATAGCTTCTGAATATGAACGGACGCTGAACATGCTACAACGCTGCAATTGATTTGACTGTAGACGCTCCTCGTATCCATCCACAATCGAATCTTCTCTACTTGTTCATAATAATAATTATATTCCAACCATTTAAATAAGTTCAATCAATATTTCTCTGTGTGATCCTCTCGTCAATGTGAAAAAATCCGGGAAATGAAAATCAGTGTGTATTATTGATATTCTAGAGCTACGAAAGAACTGTAGATAGTTATAATTAGTAGGAGGAAGATAAGACAAATGCGGGAAGAGAACATAGGAAAGCAGGGCGGGAATAAGGAAAGGATTAGTACAAGTACAGGAAGACATGTGCTGATGATAATGGGAGAGCGGAGCAGTTTTCATGTCTTTAAAGTGAAGGGCAAACTCCTGTTAAGTCATCGTATTAAGGAATTGGCAGAGCAGACTCATTGATCAGCCAGCCGCCCATATCAATTTATCGTGCAGACGATAAAATTGGTCATCACTCGAAGGAAAATAGGAGATTAGCAGTTATGAACCGTTGTGCACACACGGCCACCCTCTACATAAATTACTACATGCCACTTTTTAATGGAATCGCCAAAAATCATATCTAAATAGTGGAGAGAGAGAGAGAGAGAGAGAGACGGAGAGAGGATGCAACGGCTTGCACTCAACTTCAACTGCGCTCCTCCGAATTGACCCAACTTATACGGCAGTTGCTGGCTGGCTATAGAGGACACGCTGCGAGATTGCTTTCCTTTCCACGGAAAACAGTTCTCTCTGTAGGCTCGTACACGACAATAACTAGTAAGACGCTATTACTACTACTACTACAACCACGACTACACGCTGTCTGCTACCATTGAATGAACGGCCAACCGTTATATGCAGTTTAAACATGATATTCCATAAGAGACTCTCGGTAAGAGGTAGAAACGCGTTCTCTCTCTTACTACATGTACTACTAAATGCCAAATCAACGAACCAAGTTCTGCAAGGTATAATACCTCTGGTGGAACCACTACGAGACTACTTTAGTGCAGCGTAGTAACGTGTAGTATTTAGAGTGGAAGTTGAGAGCGTGGTGGAATATAGGGATTTCCTTTGGTCGGTTGGTTGGGTGAATGAAGTTCGCCTTCGGACTTGTTAAGCTGAACATTGTGTATCCACACGGTCGGTTCGTTTAGGTTCAATTTACTGCTGCGCTCTGCTCTCCTGTTATGTTGTTTTGTGCCCACATCTTCTTTGACTGCACACTCTCACACACACAGGAAGCGAGTTGGAGCTAATTAAAGGCATATCGAGCCCAGAGAGTTGACATCGTGAGCTCTCAGCCACGTTAAATTCCCAATTAAATCCTTTTCTAATTTCTCTCTTTCTCTCTAATAAAGGCTTTGTCCAGGTATAATTAACCTTAACGAATTCGCAGCGTCAAAGGCAAATTTAATAATGGGGCCTGGCAACGCTCTCTTATCCAGCTGCGTTACACTGCATTGCATGCAGAGAGCCAGTGACTGATTCCGTCTGTCGGCTCTTTGTCTTCTTCCCCACATTATGTTCATACGGATACACTGTGTATTGCAAGGATGCACCCACGCATATAGTATACTACAAGTTGCACCACTTTCATCCATTCTCACTCTATAGTAACAATATAACATGTTCCTTGGATACGGACACAGCTTTGCATTCAGAAAATAAACTGATTGTGAGATAATATTATTGGACTTCTAATTTGTTATCCTTCTTCTCCTGTGAGCGACTCATCACAATCACATCCTTTATCTGCTTTCAAGCTTTAGACAATTCCTCGTCGTAAAAATGTCATTAAAGTATTTATAAGGGAGCATTAGATAACTGTACATATGTACATCACAATGTGATGCACACATCATACAATTATAGAGAGACTCATTGCATACTGTTTGCAGAATAATGCAGTATACTATAAATAGATAATGATGTCTGCCGATCACCACCACCACCACCATCACCACCACCATTGCAATTAGTTTCGAATAACTCTAGTGAACAGTGAAGCTGCAAAGCAAATCTTTTATTATAATTACTAATGGCTAAACTATGCGGGCGAATAAATTATAGTTAATGCTTCATAAGGCCTTTGTGTAAATGTAGATATGGTAATGTATTGCACAGACAGAAGTATTTCTCGCTCTTTGTTGCTACCCTGACTGCTCTGGTGCTGGTGGTTCTATGAGTGAGTCATTTAAATTCAAAATGCTTTGCTACTACTTGCACACAAGTTGCAAACTCATTTAAAAGCTGTTTTCGATTCAACTTTTAGATGAGACGGTGTAATAATAGCTCCGTTTTAATTATAAACAAGAATCATTTAAACATTACACTCAGTGCTCGGCTAAGGCAGTAAAAGTACTCGTGAATCACAAAATGAGAGCTCAGCTTTTATTTGTGTTCCTCCAATGTCTCCAGTGCTGCGTGACGTACTCTATAATTGCAATACGTTGTGAAATCAGCAGTCAGCTCCATTTACATGATGGCAACTACAGATACATACGTAGACGCAGACACACAGACAGAGAGCACTATGCTTATAATGAATCATTTTTATTTTAATGTTTCAATTTGTAAGCATATGCCATAATAATGACTGTCTATTGAGTGCAGCTCGTTTACTAGACAATTACATTGTCCGCCCTGACATGGTGGAATGTGAACTGGCTATTTAATACAGACAGCAAATAACTTTCTGGAACTGAACTGATGGCATGGACAGGCCACAGAAAATGTAATGTGCACCGTGTGAATAATACAGCTCGTCCGTTTTATGGCTTTATATTTACTTACAGCTATTTGCATGAAGATAATGGCACTGTGAAATACATTACATCGCTAACAATAAGTCATTAAATCATGTGACACAAAAAATATACATCAATTTGCTGTGTCTTGCAGATTATGAAAAAATGCGACCAGTCAACGTGGCACTTTGTATTAATAATCAGCCTTGAATTGCTAAATGGTGTATTTGGAAGTGATTTCAATAGATTATGAAACAATTGTGCATCCGGTTGGTTTTTCTTTTCAATAGTTTACGTGTGAGTACTTGCTAAGAAATCGATTCTATAGAAATTATGTAAATCTTTGATCGTGTTTGATTCCACTCTGTCATTCGTGACGGCTCCTAAGTGCTTACAGTTAGTTTTTGATGTAAGCAAAACTGCATGCTTTGTTGAGCCCTTTTAAAAGAAAACTTTTCTTCTTGTCCTCCACATAGTAAACACATTTAGCCATGTAATTTATCTCATAAAAATAAGAAATACTTATATGTGCCAAGTAATTTACAATCCACTCAAGTTTTAACCCTTTCCTGTATTTTCGTTTTCGAAATTTCGGTAAGATTTATTTGTGTAAATGTAGGAAATCCCTACAATATCTACAGTGGACAATATTGACAATAGTAATACATAATATTATTATTATTGGGAAATGAAATGATTGAATTTAGTGGAACAATTGTTAAAATGTGACATTAACAGGGTCTGTCCATCTAATTCCATCTATCAGTTTTCGTGTTTGTTGTCTGTGATGAGAGAGAGAGAGAGAGAGAGAGAGATGAAAACAAAGTGGGCTCGCAGACACTGACACTGAATTTTCAATTAAAATTACCGACGGAGCGGAATGTACTCATAATGTTTTGCAAATATTATGCGGTTCATACTTGTAGGCTATCGGCAGCAACGTAGTTTAAGACACGAAAAGAGAAAACCAGAGTAACGACCTAACAGGAAAATTACATTTCCTTCTGCTGTATAATGGAGAAAAACATTCATAGGCTGTGCTTAAGTAACGCACAATGCATTTTAATGTAGCTCTGGCCGTCTGTGTGTGCTTTACACAGTAAAAGTGGTATTGATGTTCATTTGGCTGTTCTTTTGGTGCGTTCCAAGTACGTTGAGTGAGCAGAGCAGCAGAGCTCCAGAGTTGCTGTTGCCTCCGCTCGTTCACAATATTACCTTTGCTACTCGAATGACTGACAATGAGTGTGTGAGTGAGTAGTGAAGTAAGTGAGCATTACAAAAGAGCGCTTAAGGCTACTCGATTCTGCCTAATTGAATTGGCGTGATGTACATTTTCTCATTATCTCTCTACCTTTTGGCATTGAGTGACTAACTCATTTTCACATAAATAAAACTCCAAACCATTATGCACTGCCATTAAAGAAGAAAAAAGTAAATGAATAGAAATCAAAATTGCAAACAGTATAACTAAGCAAGCAGAAGGTCTCCTCCACTTGTGAATTTTCTAATTAACGTCGCTTGCCTTCATCTCAGACCCAATGAATATAAACATGCAATTAATTTCCACTGCTACGCTCCATAGCAGCAAGCACGCTTTGTGAAAACCCCAACTGCAACTCACTATGTAAGTATATTCCCTATTTACAATACCAGATATTTACTTAATGATTAATACTGATATGCACACATCTTAATATCCACCATTACATTGTTCAGCAACGACACACTCTTATGTAGTGCCAACAACAAAAAATTTTTTTTTACTCCATCCATTGTATTATGTGCTTTTTGCAATTGGGATTAAGTAGGATGTGAAAATAATAATAATAATAATAACCTGCAACAATTATTAGACTTATTTGGTAGCAGAGACAGAATCCATTACTTTGAGGTAGTAGACACTCTTACATCTGTACTAGTCGATAAAGTGTGCTTTTTCCACTCGCATAATAAACCCTGAAATTTAATAACTCGTAATAATTTTGGCAATTTTATGTGCTGGCGTCTCTTTGTAATACCAATTTTGGCCAACAGCCATCTCACGGTGCAGACGATTGGCAATATAATGGTACATACAGATTATTTATTGTCTAATAGTAAGGAAATTATTTGTAAGCTAGGTCGGGGCTTTTTCAAATATTTAAAACATGTAGATTCATGGTAATATTTCTAATATTCGACATCTGTTGTGATGATGATTCACTATTAAAGATATTAAATATTTTTAAATGAAAATTCCCCATTTTCAGCACAAGATGTTTTTAGGTAAAAAGACCCTTTTATTTGATATTAAATAGAAAAATATTTGTGATGTAAAGATTGCAAGAGTAGCACACTTTATCGCATATGTATCCTTTGTACTGCAAGTAGCACAGTTTATCGTTTACGTGCTCACCACCAACTTTAGATTCTACGTATTTTTTAACTCTAAGCTAAATTATTCCTAATATTTCATAATAAGAGATGTTGCAATGGTAAAACAAATACTTGCAAATTTCATGCACATATTTTGCATGGACATAATGTCCACCTTTATTGCTTGTTATATTGCACGTATAATTGGGTCTAGTAGAATAATATAGAAATGCGTATGGTCACATATGAGTTGTCTCATTTTATATACGTGAATGGGAGAGAGTGAGTGAAGGCATTATCTTGTTCGTTCCTCTAGTTAATCATAGAAAGAAAGAAAAGCCATTCATCTTCAAGGTGGAGTTAAAAGGAACTTTTTGCTAGACTCGACAGACTGAGCGTGTTTTGGTGAAGTCCAATAATTGGCTATTATCCATTAGTTCAATTCACCCACGAGGATACGTAGTAGATAATGGCAGTTGTTTTCGTCATTCTATTTTATTTACAATGATTTGTTCCAGCGGACATGTCCCACTAGAAAATTAAGGTGGATTTGACCATTTCATAAGATCATTAAGAGGGATTGTTGTATTTAGTCTCTATTAACATGCAACATTGCCTGAAAAGGAATAGATTCATTGAACGAAGAGGAAAACTGCAAGCCTTTTCTAATTAACTTTGTCGTTCCCACTTCCAACATACAAATGGGCCACGAGTAGAAACACACAAATACACAATCGAGTAGTAGCACTGCTATCTATCCTTGCGCATTACCACGTACTATTTGTACACATTTTTTAGGTGTTCCGTCTCTCTACTTGTAAGTAGCATTGTGTGCGTGTGTCTGTGTAACAAGACACCTCCGCTTTATTAGGACCCCATATATATATATACACCACGATAAGCGAACATAGCCGTGTGTAGGGTGCACTAGCTATATCCAATGTAGAATGTGACTGACGAAGGAACAAATAGACTGACATTGCAGGCCATCTCATCTGTGTTCACTGAAGACTTATTGCTAGACAAGCTAGGCCTCTGCATTCATGTCTGTTCATCCAGATATATAATACGGTTGTGTAATGTGCACGTTTTGCAGTAGGTAGGAGCAGTGTAGAGGAGAAATAGAGAGCTGGAGTACAGAGCGACAGAGTAAAAGCCAGGCTGAGAGGATGAGACTTGCTCCTTTTGGTTGACAAAGTCATTGTTATTCCAATCTCGTCAATTAATGCTCTTCTGTGATCTGTAGAGATTTCCTAGTGCAATTCCAACTGTAGCTCATATCAAGTTCTAATGGTCATTTCTCAATCCCAATCCCCGGCTCACTTGTCTTCTGAGGCCCATTCAGACAGTCGAAAGAACATGACGGGTTGCCCGTATATTCAACTCAACTTGTATTATTACTGACATAACGTGTGTGTGTGTGTGTGTATGTGTGTGTGTCTATGTATTATTAGTAGTAGATAGTGTAGCTGTTGGATTCTTTGCCAGTGAGCAATGTGTGTCCGTACTGCAACTATGCCCTACAACATTGGCCATGGCATTCTCTCGTCCTCGTTTGTCCTACTGTCTACTTACTGTTTGCAAGCCTGCAAAGACATTTGACTTGTTCCTGCACCACCACCACCACCACCACCACCACCACCACTCATATGCCATCAGAGGACGGAATAGAGCTCGTTTTTGTGTACCACTCTATGTACATACAATGTAGTAATGCTACAAATGCGACCACTGAACAGTTGTAACTTGTAACTGTAAACGGTAAAGGAAATAGTAGTAATGCTTGCACAGCATACTAGCACATAGGTAGAGAGAGAGAGATATGTAGAGTGAGAGAGAGAGAGAGAGAAGCAGAGACCCTTCAGAGAGTTGTTCGTCGTCGTTGGAGTGCTAGATTTCCATGCGTCGGCGGATGTGTTCCCGATTCTTACTCACGTTCCTCTCCATTTCTGCCGAATAAATGTCTGTGATTTGAAGTTTGCGTGCTCTAAATATGAATCCGTGGTTTTGTCCTGTAGATCATAATATGAATACATGCATAAAATGGCTCCGTGTCTTGGGTATTTATTCCGAGACTGAGATACAACTACTTCTACTGTTTCCCTGTACACACGGTGTACACAAATACACAGCGAGAGACAGAGACAGAGAGAGAGAGAGAGAGAACTATTACCGCTACAAGGCAAAGAATAAATTCAAGCAACAAACAAATAAAAGGACAGATATTCGAATGTTTAGTGCGCTTTAGACTCGTCAGTAAGTACATGTATACAAGAAGAATAAGTCTCGGGAAACATCCCTGGGAACATAGCATTTTCTGTTTATTGATGTTGCTTTGCTCTGTGTGGGGATTAAGGGGGCTTTTAATAGATCACAGAAAAGGATGTCCCTTTCCTTTGGTTTCGTTCCTATTACAATCCAGAGCAGTGGCTGTCTGAGCAGATATTTCAATCCGAGTCAGTCGCTGCTGCTGTCTATGCCTTTGCCTTTAATATCTCTTCGCTCTCTCTCTCTCTCTCTCTCTTCACTTGTTCACATTGGAGCTGACAATGAGCGCGATTGTGTTCTCCCGTTGAGTGAGCGAGATTTGTCTGTGTCGCACCGAAATGGAAATTCAAACCCCGGTCTCATTAATGAGGCTCTGACAATTTTTCCAAGGAAATAATTAAAGACATCATCAAGCACAGAGCGGCAAATAAGAGGTGTGAAATCCAATTAACAGAGTGAGAGGAAATGTAATTATTTGTTGGCGAAGCTCAAACAAGAAGAAGTGTCTTTATGCTTAAACTATACGATTTACCATTGACGACGACGATGTTATACACGTTCCTATGTTTTCAAAGTCATGCACCTTCCTAAATACTATTTCATATGCATCTCTGGTAAGCATTGATAGACAGGGAGAGAGAGTCAGTCTTAAGACTACAGGCATCTCCTCTGCAAGCCTACATGCTCATAACCGCAGCATCACCAGATATAATGTGTGTGTACGTAGGCTCGTCACTTATCTGTTCCCGGAGAATACACACACACACAGAGAAAGAGAGTAGAGCTGGGCGGCTGTCAGCAGTGGCAATATAATAATAGTTAGATTCCTATTAGCCTACAAGTCACATTATAATAGAGATATGCCTATCATTTTTGTGTTGTGTTGTGTCCTGTGAGAATGAGTGAGCGAAGAGATGATATTTGTTGGCTCTAAGCCCGTTGTCCCAAAGTGCAATGGATATTTTCCTATATGGATGATGGGAATGTGTATATGTATATGCTAGGGAGTGCATGCTGTATTCAAGAAGTCTTTTGGCTGAACGGGAACGGCAATAGCTATGCAATATAGTTGGTAGTGGTGGTAGTAGTCGTAGTGGAAGGAAAGAGAGAGAGAGAGAGCAATTGCATAGGAAGGAGAGGACTACGGGAGATGAGGCCGTCGCATTTTCAATTACACGAGGCCACAAAAACGTTGTTGTTGGTTAGATGGGAGCATAGACGATTTCGCGTGTGTGCTTTCATATAATATGAAAGGGAAGCTGGAGAAACATACATCAGTGTCACTTGAAAAGGGGAAATAGAATATTGGAATTGTAGCAGAAGGTTATCAGAAACAAATTGAAGTAGACAGGGCAGTTTCCTAATATTAAACTTATATGGCACAAGTTTAATGTACATACATCTCTTCGAGTCTCAGTCTCGTGTTGGATTGCCGTTTGGCTGGATGGCTATGCCATTGCTCTCTCTCTCTCTCTCTCTCTCTCTCTCACTACACAAAATTCTGTTGCCTTGGTTTGGTTGACTAGGGCGGGCGCGGGCAGCAAGGCTGTTCCTTTCCTCTACACACACACACATACATATATACTTACTACTTGCTTTAGTACTACGTAGCAGTTCCTCCAGCTTGAAGGCTCCAGCTTCGTAAATTCTTACGGATCGCACAGCTCCTGCACACTACAGAGGAGCACGACCAGACCACTCCTAACTGTTTAGCACTTATACTGCAGTAGTTGGAGAGTGGCTGCTGAGACGAAGAGATTGGTTGCGCGCCGTAGCTTGTCGCTCTTTAGCTCTCTATGATATTAAAGTGTACATAGACATTGAAAAAGAATGAGAGTAAGACAGACAGAAAGGAGAGAGAGTGTGGAGAAAGGAGTGAAAGAGGTTTAAGTTGTTGCCACTAGTGGATCTCACTAATATCTTGTCATCTGTGTAATGTAAGTAGTTTCTGAGAAGAGGAGCAGTGATGGGCGTACGTAGAAGTAGGCCCTCACCCCACAAGGATACATGTGAGAAAGTAGAATAGAACGGTGGTATTAAAAGAACAGGAGAGAGAGAGAGAGAGCGAGAGGACATTTCTGTACACACTGTAGTAGTGGGTGTGGGACAATGCACGACACTTCCCACTACTGGTAATAATGTATATCAGTGATAGGGAGTAGGAACGTGAGTGGTAGCGGTCCAAGTGGAGAGGAGAAAGCCTGGGCTGCCCATGTGTGTGTATGTATGTGTTTGTGACTAGAGGGAGAGAGCGAGAGAGAGAGAAAGAAAGAGAGTACTTAGGAATGGAACGGTCTTGGAAACGATGTTTCAATTGAACCATTGTTGGCCACATGTGGCATTGACTCGGCACCAGGATATGAAAGAAAGGATAATAATTGAAAAGTTGAGTGTAGTGCTACTTTCCGGTCAATTTCATTAGAGAAATGTTTGCTTTCCTTGATTGAAAGTAGCGGAGCCAAAACAATGGAAAGAGTTATATATATTGAGGGGAGGGGGGCGAGAGAAATATGGAATGGAGTTTTCTAATAGTTTTCTTTGGATGTATGTGATGTGATGGGAGTGTATGTCGTGTATGGCTGGCTTGGCTGGCAGAGTGGACGATGTATTGTGCAGTAGAATGTGAATGCAGTCTGAAGATGAGTGGCTTGGATGGCTGCTGTAGCATTGGTGCTGCTGCGACTGCTTTGGCTACTTCTCCTGCTAGGTTCCACAGCCTCTGCCTGCACTGCCACTACTACGTACTCGGCAAAGTTCTCTGAAAGAAAGTCGACAGAGAGAAAGAACAAGGCTAGTTCACTGTGTGTGTGTGTGTGTGTGTGTGTGGATTGGGAGACTGTGGTGGAGCCGAGCACAAGAAGAGAGTGGAAATGGTGAAAAAATTTTGCTTGTATCTTCAGTGGTAGTGGTGGTAGTAGAGAGAACATAAGAGAGAGTCCGTTGAGGCAGAGCAAGTGAAGGGAAGCAGGGCAGCCGAGAAACGAAGGGAGCAGCCATGCAATATATGGCAGAGAGTTTTCATTACGAGCATAGTGATTTAATGTGTCACCGAGAACAGCTAGTGCAACAGCTGTTTTATATACGAAAATGGCCAATTTCCTTTGCTATGCTTGTCCCGTATATGACGCAAACCCTTTTGCTCCGGACAATTCCGGCATGCTATTTTTTTACATTTCGTTCAAATATATGGTGGAATTGACACACGATCTCGGGCGAATGAAGCCTCTTTCTAATTTCGTCGACAATAACGGACAGTGGTGGTTTTATCCTCGTGCATCTCGACAGGCAAAATTGATACAAATATCTCTCGAGTCAATACGACTCACTACATGTAAGACGAGCAGCAAGAGAGTGAGAGAGTGCGACGAGGGGGAAGTCGGAGGTAGTAGTGACTGCTATTATGGAGTATGGATGGTGAGAGGAGCAGTAACAGTGGCAGTAATCGTACAGATATCAACTACCAGTCGTCGTAGAACAGAGTCACTAGAAATATGTACCACTGTGTACCGTCGTCGTCATCTCCCACTACTCCCTGCGTCTGCACACACACACACACAGACACACACACACACCGCTCTGTGTTGCCGACGACCGGAGAGAGAAAATATCGGGAGATGAAAAACCAGGCTGTCAAAATATTACACCTTGTCAAAAATATAGTGGGGCCACTAAATCAACTAATGTCAACTTGTAGGGCTAAAGGCTTTTGAAAATAAATTATCCAGAGCATTAGCTTTTAAATGAGACTCCATTGAAATGTGTAATGCTGAAAGTGTACTCTCTCTCTTTCTGTGTGTGCTGTCTGGATGACTGCTCTGGCCCTATTGAGAACTAAATGAATACGTAAGTGGAGAAGGAAATAAAGTGGTGTATTATGTGTGTTTTCCGCCAAAGGCTCTTTCTCCAGGTCGAGAAAGAGGAGCTCTAATGGCAAAATCGTCGAGCAAGTATTTGCACAAAGCCTCAACTCTTTTACTCTCCAGCTCCTTGACTAAATGGACCGTTTGCTTCCTTGATTTAATGCTTCACGCAATCTTCCCCGACTCACTTACATCCTCACTGTCACCCATATTCTCCTTCTTCTCATGAGTCCCAACAATGCTCCTCTCTTTCTCTCTCTCGCTCTCTTTCGTAGCCCCACTCACACGCCGATTCGACGACAAACACTTTGCTCTCGGCTTCTATACATAAACGTGCCTCCTCTTTAACTCTTCTTCTTCTTCTTCCTCTTCTGCTACTACCACCATCACCAGACTCCCTAAATATCCTCGCCTCTTACATACTCTCCCACTACAAACTGCCACTACTACTTACTACTACCATTACCACCTTAAAATATCATACGCATGCACCTAGCAGTGCAACTGATACTACTACAGCCATAATACAGTACAGTATTAGTTAGCAAGTGTGTATGTGCATTGTGCATGGAATGTTGTTCGTCTGGACGTCACAATGCATAGTACTACAAGGAATAATACTCTCCACCCACCCACACACAAACACAGTACACATATATATCTTTTCAGTGTTCATCACTTCCTATTGCCAGATATTGTGCTGTGACGACTACTTTCAGCATTTCATCTGTGGTACACGGAATCACCGTCCACACACAACACACCACTTTCCAGTCATTACACTGCTGCTACGTATAGACAGACGCACACGCACACACTCACTCACAATTCTCTCCATTCGTCGACTTCTTCATCATCATTTTTCTCTATTGGAAGTCTGTCTTGCGAACGTCTGTGTCTTTTGCGACTTATTTTTACTCCCTTTTCCTTTTCTTAATTTCATGCCGGCTCTTCTTGTGTCCGACAGATCGATCATATCTCCGGCCCACCTCACACGCTTCTCGAACTCAAACAAAGTCTCTTTATATCACCCTCTGCCTACCACTAGTCATACTAACTATTAAACTACGTCCATAACCATAGCACACCATTATTGCAATTCCTTCTCCAATATTCTCTCTCATTCTCCTCTCAGTCGTCAAGACGAGACGAGCATCTTCATAGTATTCTCTGTGACTCCCTGTCTCCGTCTTGGCATAACCGACCCACCAACTAACTAACTCAACTCAAGCTCACCACTAAATGCCACTAGATCCAACTACTCATTCATTCATTCACTCACTCACTCACTCACTCGGTGCACTATAATATATGTCGTCTCGTCCTCTCACAGTCACTCGTACTTACTCCTTCCTATTACTGCATACATACTATGTACATATGTACATATAGTCTGCTGTATTTGTATTCCACGTAGTCATACTCACTTTAACTCGGCGCTCTCTCGCTCTTTCTCTTTGCCAGTTCATTCATGGCATGGACCCGGACCCTTTCTTCTTTGTGAGTTCCTCCGCTCGCTCACTCACTCACTCGCTCACTCGCTCACTCACTATATAACAGTGCAGACTCTGTGAGTCAGTCGTTCACAACCTGAGCTCATTCTCCATGTGCTCCATCCTGGCAGCTAGCTATTCTTTTGTGTGTGGCATAAGTTTCTATGCTCTTTTTATTCTTCACTCCATTCTACACACCTCATGCATGCTCTCTCATCATTCATGAGACCATGATGAAATGACTTGCTTATTTTCACAAGGTGCACACAAGATAATATGTATTATTTCCATGCCACTACTACAATTCTCTACTAAACAGTACGTTGGGTATTTATGTATGTATTTATTCAGGAGACAAGATAAATATTTTCGTAGCGGAAATCCACAGTGAAATAGTGGTGCTGGAACGTGGATGTGCCTAGCAGGAGCTGCATTAGTGAGTGCGACGCAATTTCTTTAATACGATATAAAGTCTCTCTCGCTGCACGCAAACTGACTAACTAGGCGAGAGAGCGAGCTTGGAATATCAATTAGTACGTTTTCAAATTATATTAGCTTATTATGAATTGGCTGTCATGTCAGATTGCCGTTTTATTAAAGAAGGAGCATCCCAGACGGTTCTGACTCTGACTATGCCTGCTGCGAGTGAGTAAGTGAGCCAGCGAAAGAGAGAGAGAGAGAAGCTCCAGCAATACAGAATAAAAAGAAGCCAGCTGAATTGAAAGAAGGAGCTCGTTACGTTTCGCTACATTACTTAATAATATCTCTGGTAGAGAGAGAGAGAGAGAGAGAGAAGTTTGTTAGCTGGATGAAAATAGGAATTAAAAGTGTAATGTAATTAATGGATTTGAGATAGAGAAGGGAATTTGCACGTGGAAATAATGTGGATCATTAGACTAAAAAGGGATTAGGGAGAAGAAAGATGAGGATGAAGGCAAGGCAATACGGCGAGAACATGAGAAAAGGAAAAGTGGCTCACGTTCAACGCTAAATTTCCCAGTATCACTTCCATGCGGCCCTGTACTCTTTCTCTCTCTCTCTCTCTCTCTCTCTTCTATACACAGAGTGCACGTTGTAGTAGTACGTACTAATAGTAGTAATGCATTAAGAGGAAGCCTTTTAGAATTGGTTTGTCTTCTCATCTGCCACCAACTTTCTTTGCTCTCACATACTACAACCAGTACACTGATAGCTATAGAGACAGTGTTAGTAGTGTTTTCGTACGTTGCTTCGTTCTATCTCTCGTATAGTACAGAAAGAGGAGGCAGCAGTACAGCAACTGCCTTGTATGAATGTGTGTCTGTGTGTGTGTGCTAAGGCTGTGGAAGCGGCTTTGAGAAAGAGAAGAGTGATCATTAGTGTGGGATATGATATCAGATAAGGAAACACACACACAAAGACAAATTGAACTGTACCGAATTTATAACAGTGGAACAAATGGTTTAGAAGATATTCATCATCCTTTAATTAGAATTTTTTCATCTCATTAGTAAATCCGTGAGAGGAGAGATCGTTAAGTCGGGAAGTTTTCAGAGATGTGACATGTCAGTGGCGGTCGACAAAATGGTTTGCTTTTGCCTGCCTTTCTTCTTCTCCTTCTCCCCAGCGTCTCTCGCTCGCTTCTTTTTTTCACTTTCCACACTTAATAGAATAGAATGGATGTGATATTCGCTTGCCTCTATCCAAACTCTGTTCATATGCATATTATATACTTCATGGTTTTTATGCATATTAATATCCTCACCGCTTTCCTACATTATTATCACACACTTTCAAATTTTTACTGCTTACTGGAATACAATCAGCACTCTATAACCATAATTTCTATCTAGAATCACGAAACCTACTCTAAGTTGAATACAATACTATGTTATCATCACATTTTGTCGATGTACTACAGGGTGACCGAACCAGTCCCATGGAAAACAAAACATGCTTGAATGGACGTTAGCAATTTGTGAAAACAATCTCTGTTCGTATAAATGATTAATATACTTGTTTGATAGTTAGCACCGATTATCAAGCGAATGTTTACTATTTAGTTTGTTCAAATCTCACTGGACACCCTGTATTTCTGTAAATATTAATCCTTTTACAAAATCTAAATATAGTTTTGTAATTTCAGATGGTTTGTTACCAACCATTATTTAACGAGCACGTTTTGTAAATATTATGTACATATATTATAATAGGTAAACCAGCGGTAAAAATGCGAAACGTTAGAAAGCAAGGTCATCGTATCAGCAATAGTAAGCATAGTATTGTGTTCTAAACAGAATATATATATATATATATATAACAATAATACAAGTATCTGCAATCTGTATTTTTAATTTCTCCAATAAAGCAAGACGCTGCTGAGTACAGAGTAAAAATGTCTTTTCTATGTTACAAAATCACCATTATATGTCTATTCAAGTGGAGACCGTACATAAGTAGTGGTGGTAGGTGACTACACGAATTCTATTGTAATAATAAGTATTATGTATCCAGTACTATCTGGTAACAAGTATAGTGAAGTAGGGAAACTGCGAGAAGTGAACAGTGAGTAGTTGTAAGTGTTCACCAGACTTATCTTGACTTGTTTGTAGTTAGACATCTCTTACTAATAATAGTATCTGCATGTATGAGAGTAGAAGCATGTGCATAGAAATTCAGTGAGCCTACGCTTTACAGCACAGCAGCTTCATCAGTGGCAGCGAGAGAGACAGAGAGACAGAGACAGAAGTGAAGAGGATAGCAACGAGATCACCATCTCGTTAATTGGAGACATATCTATGAAACTCGTTATTGAGATGGGGAGCGACATTACATTTTATTATTCCCTAGTCTCTATAATGACCGTGTAACTTAACGAGCCCCACTTGAATGATAAGTAATGCCATGCTACTGTATCATCATCGCCACCATCACCCATCAAGATAACTGCAGCTAAAACTCTCCGTCTACTATATTCTATCTCTCTCTCTCTCTCACTTACATAACGTAACAGAACATAAACTGTATAGAATCTGAGCAGGCAAAGCACTTGTCAGCTCAAATGATTACCAGCAAGACAAGGATGAAACAGTGAGTCGCTTTTGGCTTTGACTCTCACTGTAGCATGGTAGTCTGTGCATTTGTACACTACAGGACCAGTGTACTGCGAACACGCCTATCTACTGCCTACTAGAATATCTGTAGAGACTAGGTAAGAGCTTACCAGCCTACAAATACCTCTAGTCTCTTATTTTGCTGTGTAATTCTTCATTTGAGCATCAGCATTCAATTCTGCACAAGAAACTAATTTTTATAGTCGAAGCTGCTTAGAATGCATTAGAACTGTACTGTAGCAGCAGTCAGTGTTAGCAGGAAGAAGGAAAGGCGATATTATATTTTGCTGTCATGTGAACTGGTTGAGTGGTGATGATGGTGGTGGTAGTTGTAGATGAAGTGGCAAGCTGTACCTTCATCAACCTTACATCCCATCACAACAACATCAAACGAAATGAAATGAAACTCCCACATCAATGCCAATTACGAAAATACCCTTTTCCAATATATCAACGTTACTGAAGCTGTGTCATGTATTGATTGTCGTCAATCAGGTCGGATTAAGCTAAGTGGGCTCAACTCCTATGATTTCCAGTCTCGCCCGTCTATTTACTACGTGTGCAACTATTCCACTGGCGTCCTTATTAGCAGATTATAAATATAACGAGGGAAATCGAGTCAACGGAGAGCTGAGATGTGGTTGAAAGTCTCTCTCTCTCTCTCTCTCTCTCTCTCTCTCTCTCTCGCTCTGTGAGTGAGCAAAAGTTAGGAATTACGTCTCAGCTCCTTTCCGACTTACAAAACAAGTCTGCTGTGCTCCCTAACAGTAGTATAGAGTAGTATAGAGTAGTGTTAAGGTATATAGTAAGTAGGTGACTTGACAGGATTGACAGTAGTAGGGACAGAGCGAGTTCACGTACTAGCCGACTAAATCACCTAGTCTCACTGCTAACTGTGTAATAGGACGAGATCACCAGTGCCACCACCACCACCTACGCGGTAGCATTAATATATCTATTCTCCGTTGCCAGCCTACCTTCTACTAAGCTGGAGCTTAGGTGTTAGCAAACAAAACGGTGATGCGATGATGATGATTGAGCTGACTAGTGCAGGAGGTGCACGGGAGAGCCACAGAGTGAAACAAGAGACTCCTAAAGTCCTGACTGAACTGCAGATATAATGGCGAATATAAACCAGAGTAAGTAAATGACTATTATGGGGCTGACGGACTGGGCCCAAGTTTCCTTGATGAGTAAAATCATGATTGAGCGTCTCCTCGTTAATTGCTTCATGTACATATGATGTGAATGAGCACGAAACTTACACCACAGGAGCACGGCATCTATTCTTGCACAGACTCATCCAATCATCGTGTCCTCGTCGCCGTCGTCTCCTTTCAGACGCCTTCATTTCCCTCTCTCTCTCTCTCTCTCTCTGACTCTCCGCTGGCTGCCACGTGAATTCTGCACAATTTACATGCACACTTTGTTAGTCAACGCAGTGAATTGTGTCTGCAGTACGCAGATAGGACGGATATCCTCTCTCCTTAACACACTCATACTAATATCTGTATGTAAAACAGTCTCAATAAATATGAGATAGTATAGTGGTGTTGGTAGGAGGTATCAGCATTTATCTTTTGTAGCTACAACATCCACTGGTTATAGAAATTGTGTTGTGTTTGCACAAGGAAAACGTTCTATACGACTTATTTGTAGATTGTAGTCGAGTCGTGCATTCAGTGATTTCTGCAGATTTCAATAAGTCTAATTTCGAATCCTTCATAAATACTACTATACTGGTAGTAAATAGTTAGTGAGTGTGGGGGCACGTTCACTGCTGCAACATCTACTAACTAGTATATGTACGTATAGTAATAATAATAAGAGGGAGTGCAATGGTGGCACTTGAAAGGAAATCCAAAGATACGCTGATTATCCTACTACACATCCTATTTCTGCAGAATTAGTAATTATTCAAAGTGTCACGAGCAACAATGCTGATTCTGACTGCAGATGCAGCCGACTAATTCACTTGCAAATAACTCACTGATTGCGAGCGTCGTGCATGCAGCCAACTACACACACAAAGCAGACAACGTCAAAGAAGCGAGAGAGTTAGGCACGCAAAATCCTACACCACGAAATGAATGAAATTACGGAATGACTTTCAAAATGAGACCTCATGTACATTTTATTGGAGTCGGTTCTGCTGTAATGATATGCTAACGCTAAGTCATGCCTTGCATCGCTATGCCACGCTATTATGACCGTCACCGTGTGCCTTTGTCTTCTTTTGCCTCCACTCGCACCAACTAACCAACTACAATTTTTACGCTAAGTACCACAATTAAAGGAAACCTCTGCGATGTATTTTCATGCTAAGAATCTGTTACGCATTTAGTCTGCCAACATTAAATGTGTCCTTTGTATCCATTAAATTCCAGCTATACGCAGTACTCTACCAAATACCCGCTTGTTTTCAGCTGCTGCTCTTTTTTGGCTATGATGTAATTAATGATGTGATTACTTTCATTATGCTAAATTTTAAACTCTCGTATAAAATAACTATCCATTTTACTCACTCACTTACTGGATCTTAATTGTACTTTAAAAAACGGTTGCATTTAAATTACCACATTGATTAGTGCTTACTTAAAGCGCAGACTTGATTGCAAAGGGTAGTGATAATAAACCTAATGTTTCCTTATGCTGTAATAATAATCGAGTTTTTATCTCACCGTTTTTTGCACATTTCACGTACGTAGGTAGGTAATAAAGTTGAGCTGAAGCTCAGTTTGAGATTTGATTAGTTCATGACTAAATAACCGATAGAGTTTTTGTGCCTTGGCTGCTTAGTACGTAATGAGTAGTGGAATCGGTACGGTGGTGGTGAAGTATTTGTTTTCAGCAACAAAAGCATACTTAGCTAAATGAATGTTTGAATATCACATAATGAGACAAAAGAAAAGCATAACTAAGGAGCCCGAGTGCTAAAGTAATAATACAAAGTGAGCCGGAGTGGATTGAACTGGAGTTATAACCTTAGGAACATATTCTACGTAGAGTATATAAGCTGTTGAGTAGGTAATTCAAATCCGAGTGACTGGCTACCACTGACTATATACAATGCAATATAGGAGTAAATATTATATGGGGTCGGTATTTATGTGCATTGTGCATCACACCGAGTGTATTGTTTTGTGTCGGCATTTTATTAACTTTGTATGATTGCATTGAATAAAGAGGAGGCGAGAGAATGTACAATGCAGAAAGATGGTCAGGTTTTGAGTAGACACCAGATTTTATCTGTCGTGTTCGTGCACGAGTTCAATTAGGATGCCCACGGAGTACGAACGAATGTAAAAGATCCTCAACATGTACACAATAGACAGAGTGGATAGCAGCAGTGGTAGCATGTATTCGGGAATTAAGATATATCTGTTGTAGTAACTCGGAGCACCGCATCAGTTCAGTCACACAGCACTTTCTGATACAAGTGCATGGTGAGTAAATAGAAGTAGTAACTATATATACGGCCTGTGTGTGTGTGTGTGTGTGTGTGTGTGTGTGTGTCTTTGTATCAGAGTAATAACAACCTTGCCGTCTGTATTAACGGAGTCATATTGTTTGGTAGACTTTAATAAATGTGCTTGGTTCTTCTCGTCAAACATTCCTTTTTCTGGTTAGCTATCTCACTCTCTCTCTGTGTGTCTGTCTGTGATTAGTTTTCTACACAACAACATTCTTCTCTACTTTCGTAAATACCATGAAATTAATTACATAGTGAGTGAGTTTTGTAGGAATGTCTGTACTTTTATTGCACTGTAGGTACGTCCTCTTATCGTGGCTTCTATGTGTTAGCCCCTACACTCCTCGCCTTCTCCTGTCTGAAACAAGCTAGCTAAATACTTGCGTACTTTACTAAAGGGACTACCTATCTTCCTCTCTCTCTCTGCACATTTTCTTTTCATTACACTTTTGCTTAATACATAGCTAGATATATGTACTTACTGTGTTAGGGAGACATCGGAGAAGATTAAGAGGAAAGCAGAAACTGTCTGTAATGTAAGAGTCACTCACTCAGCATTTCTACGTAACTCCACCATCCCATCTAATAAATAAAATAAATGATAGGAAAAATTAAAAAGAGATGTAATACGTTTTCTGCAATCTGATCAGTAGGAATTTCTCACGCTAATAAATAGGAATTCCTCTAGAAAGAGTTAACTTCCTTATTTAATTAATGCTCGACACTTTTCTCGGAATAGACACATACTATACTTACACCCTTCTACAACTACATGAAAGAAAAGTAATACTGATAAGTCGTCGTCGCACAGACAAGTCACACTGCGCACATTACATACATTATACTTATTACATACATGTCATGGGAACATTGCAATTACACATCTCTGCGGCACCAGCATTACAAGTACATAATACTGTAATACAGATACATAGCAGTCTTCCTATAGCAAGTACATATGTAGTTACTTTTATAACCTACCTATAGCCCTTCATAGCATCAAACACAGCTACTCCTATATTATATATACTATATGTATAAGTGTACATATACATCCTCTCTGGGAGAAATGAGATTGCAAATAAATTTCAGCAAATATAAATGAGGCAGGACTTGAAGTAGTTGTGACGATAAAATGAAGTGCATTGTGAATGAGAGACGGGAATGTATTAGCACAGTCCTATTGCTCCGCCGATTCTCTCTCTCTCTCTCTCAGTCAGTCAGTCAGTCAGCTCTTCTCTCAGCCTCCTCAAGACTGACTTCCATCTGAAGAAGAAGGAGAATTCATCGAGTCGCAAAGAAGGAAAGAAGAAACGAGTTGCAATGTGAGAATTAGCTCAGAACAGTCACGACAGAACGGCAGCGGGCAATGTTTCTCATCGTTTAGTAGAAAACTAATGAGCTGAAAGGCCTTCATATGTTTGACATTAGGGTACCGTCAGCCACACAGCATCCGAAAAGGGAGCACAAACTCAAATACGCACCACACTGCTCCTCTCGCTATACAGACACACTGTGTACACACGAGTACAGATAGTAATGCATTCAACATTTCTTGCTGGTATCACTATAGATGACACTCTGCTAGGTGCTTTACTTTGTGCCTGGCCACTGATACTGCTACTGCTACTATATAGGATATCCTCATCTTGTCCTTACCATTTACAGTGTTTGAACAGTGCAGTAATGCAGTAGAAAATGTTGTGGGATGATATTGGAGTTTACTAGTAGAGATATTGAAAAAATGCTGGAGTTTTTGCCTGAATGCAATGCTGCGTAGGAGAGAGAGAGCTAATTGAGACGATATGTGGGTATAAAGCCAATTGGAGTAAAGACAGGATTATAGTTACGTAAGTGCAGCATTAAAGTCAGTGCACAGTGCTCACTTATGTCAAGTGACGGAAAGTGAGAGCGAGAGAGAGAGAGAGAGAGAGGAAGGCCTCCACCAAGCCCCCACACACATATCCCTTTACATTCAATCAGCGTAATTAGTGTAACGAAGACGGAGAGGCCAACTACTGTCGCCTGTAACGAATGTACGCCTTACAAAGTGCGTATAGCACTCATCTTGACAAGATGCGCCTTGTCATTACCAAATGACATTTCTCAATCCTCTTTGCTTATTGTTAGTTCAACCGACTAGTGGCTCACACGTTCACTGATTGACGACTCGTCAACTTTATTCTCTTCTCTTGTCAATAGCGCCCTAAGCCCTATATACTACTGTTGTGCTGTGTGTTGTGTACGAGAGGAGAAGGAGCACAGATAAAGGTAGGTGGCTGCTACTGTTGCCAACAGACGCATAGACTTTAGTCATCCCACGGCTGATCCCCCACCAACCCGTATTACATAATACTCTTGTAAATTATTACTTCTGTGCTCCTTCCTTACATGTTACAGGGAACCATTTGAACGTGTTTGATAAACATTTCGTATTCACATCTCTCTATATTTGTCTGTGCTGCTCGTAAGATTTATTTACGTATCATTCTTGTGATGTTAGGATGTTCTGACTTGTTTACTTATTACGTTCTAATTTACTGTTGCACAGCAATTGGCTTGCGCTGTCAATTTTCTCTTTAAGTGGTGGAATTCAATCTGGCTTCGTTTTCAACTTCCACTACTATGCTCGCTTATTACATCTCTCGACGTTTTCCTTTCATCTAATTTCTAGTCCTATCAACTCGTTCTCTTTGAATTTGCTTTTAATCAGGTTATTCCGTTATCTAGTGTTTCAATGTTTGAATTTAGTATTTGGGAAAAAGTGTTGCGCCCCTTATATTCAACCTATGGGTAAAAAACTTTGGTATTCCATTCTGTTATTGATGGGATTCTTTGGAATAGAGAAGAATATTTAACCTACCTAGAATCCTAGAAGCAAAAACATTTTTCTTGAGAATGGATTAGTTATCTGCATTATTAAAGTATTGGATGCAGATGATCTGTTAATGGTTGATGGATCAAATGAATTCATGCTTGTGTAAAAGTGTTAGGAATAATTAAATGAAGGTTGCATTAGTGGATGAAAGTTAAGAGCCCGTACATAAGAGCATTTGGGGAATAGTCTTTTGTGAAATATTGTGGGTAATGAGGAAAGCCAAATGTTTAGAGTGCAATTCTTATAATTTTTCGATTGAGTGAAGTTGAATCAACACATTGCGCAACTATGGTGAAGGAAAGTGTTGTTAGAGGAGAGAAAGTGAAGCATACTGCTGTAGCTATCTATAGTACGTATATAGCAATGAGGATGGGAGTGCAAGCTTGTATGCAATATCTGTCTCTCTCTCTCGAGACGTTGAGCGAGGAACACCACCAGTGCAGTTAGTTACAGTACATTCGAGGTTATATGTATAAGTAGTAGCAGCAGTGTAAATATGTATGTATCCCTTTTCTATTTGTATGTATGTAAGTGGCGACGAAGGTATTCTCACCCACTCAGTCAGTCAGTCAGAGTGGAAATAGAAAGTGGGTGAGTGTCTCTTTGTGTGTATTGGTTGAATTGAATGTAATTTGGAAGATGGAATGGATGGATGATTGTCTTTGTTGGCAGAGTGGAAATGATTCGCTTAGGAGATTGAAAGCCGGTGAGAATGAGAGTATGAGCCCGTCTCGTCGCCTGGAGAAGTCGAGATTCTGCCTTGCCAGCCAGAGAGAAAAAAGCGAAGAATGAATTTTTCCTTGTACCAAGACATACGTGTGTATGTATACAGATGCTCAAGTGTAAACTAAACGTGAGTCCTCCCTCAACGTGAAGCCATCACAACTTGAGCCTACCTTCTACACACATCACATTGTTTTGCTGTATATGAATTCGCACTGTGCATTTGCACATTAACATTTATACTTGTACACTTGGGGTACACAGTGAATTTTGTATGTGCGTGTTACACATATCTCAATATCCTTCACGCTATAAAAATTTTATGGGTCACTCTGGGGACACTACATTAATTTTCGCATAATTGGTGATTGTTGATGTCGAGTTGAGAGTGAGGGGTGTTGCGGATGTGGCCCCGTTGACGGGAAGGTGCACAGGACAGAGATAGTTCATTGCAGTAGTGTGTGGAGGTTCTCTTTCCTCCCATTCTTTCTTCCTCTCACTCACTCACTCAGTCAGTTGTCTAGCCCCTCTGCATCTTACGAAGGTATGTTGTTACACTGTCTTTCTTTCTTTCTTTCTCTCTCCATCTCTCTGGCTGGCTCCCATTGCACTCGATTCGGGTGTTGTTGATGGCATGGATTTTGAATTGTGTGCAAGTGAAAGTTGAAAGTACAAACTAGACAGCAATGGATCAGACTTTCAAAAAAGTATGAAATTGAAAATAAATTTCTGAGATAGAGAACGAGAGAAAGAGAGAGAGAGAGAGAGAACACAAGTAAAGTATCAGGAGACGACACTGGAAGAAAACTTTTGGTATTTGGAATGCATACACACATATATAAATATATACATATATCTAGATGGCTATAACCTTGACGCTGTTCGCTACAGAATGTACATTTATAGCATCACCAACAATAAATATGATATGAAGCAATGCAATACAGAGCACTGGTAGTAGTGGCAATTGCGTAACAAATACCGCCAGTATCTCCACTCCCTCTTTCTATTTATTACCCATAAACTTTCGCACTACGAATAACTACCACTATAGGTACGCAATGCAAGCAAAATCAGTGCGTTTAGCATTCCCCCGCATTATATTCAAGTGCTGCGAGCCGAGCATCGCACATGCACGCACACAAACACAGGCATTTACGAATTGCAACCATTTGCCTCTGTGCCGTGCACTTCAATATATTATTGTGCACAACATTGTGCATACAAGTCAAGGAGGAGGAGGAGGAAACAGACCTTTCCCTTCTATATGAAAATATACGAAGAGACTGTCACGTCAAGGCTCATGATTCTATGCTTTGCTTTTAAGTGTGATTATGGACATATCGCAATGTGCTTCGTAAGTGACAGCATATCCAATCATATCTAACAAGTGCTCGGCAAGAAAGTGTCTACTAGCAGAGAAGAAGTGCTCTTCAAATAGGCGTTCCCATACAAAAATAAGGTATTCGTTTTCCCCGTTTCTTTTTCTCATTCTCTCTTTCTTTCACTCTGTAAGGACAAGACTGCAATCTGTGCTCCAATTTGTGCTCCAATTTGAGTGCACATATTGTCGAATTCTTGAAAATGTTACATGAGCAAGTTTTTCCATGTAAAAAAATCAACAGTGCATGTAACTTCAATCAACAATTTGCATTTTGTCAGGAGCAGCAGTTCGCTTATTTGATGGCAGCAGCTCAATGGCAGAAATAACCTTGCCAAAAGTTGCATATAAGCAAACACTAATCAGCCTGTGACACGTATACAATAAGTGTTATCATATCAAATAAGCAATAAGTGTTGTCACTTGTTCTCGCTTGACTGAGGAAAAGAAATGAGGGAGATACAATAAGGAATTCCGTTCGGATGAGAACGAGGCTCGTAGTATTAGAATCTCTACTATAAGGAAATTTGCATAGCCAGAAGTGTAGTGGATCAGTGAAAGAGAAACGAGATGCAGAAAGAAGAAGGAGCGTTTTTCGAGGCTTTCTGGGTCGTGTACTATAAGTCGATGTTCCATTTAGATCTATTACCTTTATTTCCAATGCAATTTACTACCACTATCTACTGCTTGTACTGACTGAGGCAGGTACACACGCACTTAGGAACTTTATCCACGTACTTTGTAGTCGTTTAGCTAACGAGCAACGAGCTTCGTAGTTACTGTAAGTATATAAGTGTGTGCTTAAGTGCAAAGCAATAATATTAAAACATCTTTGATTACTTAAGCATATGGAAAATTGAACGTTCACAGTTTCAATGAGGAAACTAAAAGAAAACCAATAAAAAATGAAGTTAGAAAATAAGTTCTCGACTGATAATTACAAGACTGTAACTGTACCTCTCTGTGCTGCAAGTTGTTTGAGTGGCCTAAGCCATTTATAATGCAGTCATTCACTGTGTGTGTTTGTCTGTGCCTACTTATAGTTGACTGGAATTGACTGCTCCACTTTCAGCAGGAGCACCGTTGATGAACAGACAATCCCGTGCGCAGCCATTCCATATACATTTGTGAGGCAGTGAGGTAGCGGAGGGAGAGAGAGAGGGTCGAAATGTTTTAGCTGCCGTCATTATTTCTGGAAAGCTTTAATTGCGCACATAGGAAGACTGATTAATGAGAGGTGCATAGAGCGTGTAATGCAGTCCTGGCATAAGTACAACAGTCAAGTGAAAGTTGTTCATGAGCAGAACAGAACGGAGAGCGAGCGGCAGAGCTACAACTATATGCTTCTATACATAGAAATATATCTGTCCCGGCTCTCTGTGTGTACACTTATTCATTTCGAGTTAAATTCTAGCACAAATATCTTCATTTGGATAGTAAATACGTCACAGGACTACACCAAATGTTCTCCTTTCAAATAGTCTTGTAATGATTGTGTGTTTTGCTGCTCCTATCTGTACCCCACTGGTAGTCCATGTGTCTACTTGATTTTCTTAATGACTGGCTCCACACGGGAATACGGACGGTGCAAGGCATGCATTACAATTTGTAGCAGTTGTGTCTAATAATTGACTGGCTGTGAGGTGGCTACTTAAGCGGCAGACGGAGATAATATATTTCAACGCTTTATGTTTCTTGTCATTGCCGTGTGGCACTTGTATACAAATATTACTAGTTTCACTTCCTAGATATCTTATCATTGCCGTGTGGCACTAGTATACAAATATTACTAGTTTCACTTCTTATACATACAAGCATTACGTATAGAATCTACTTGTGGTAGGCATCCATGAAAATTTGCTAGCTATATACCCAAGTGTCTGTTGGGGAAAACAATCAAATATACACATAAAAGAAACTATGTGAAACTATGCGGTAGTAAAATTGTAGATTTTGTGATTGAATGTTCCCGCAATAAGAATTTGGGAAGAGAATTGAAATGGAAATGGTATATAGGGAGAGACACAAGGCAATGATGATGATGACAGAAGCGGCGGCGAAGGAGGAGGAGAAGGAGGAGGACCAGCCTGTGTCGCGAAATAAAGAAATAGAATTGCATGATGTGTGATGCAGACAGGGAGCACGATGCAAACAGAGTAAAGGATAGCGGTAGGGTCTAATAGGAAATTATAGAGAATGGAAATGGGAGATGATTATTTGAGTGAGAGAGTGAGTGAGAATAGATGTTGGACAACGGAACAGTCTGATCGTTGTTTGTTGGATGTGAGCAAAAGACGAGGACGACGACGAAGGAATTGGTGGCAGAGCATGTACGTAGTCGAGTCTCCTTCGACTTGTCATTCGACGCTGTACGAACACACGTACTACAACTCGTTCTCGGCCGCATCTCCTGCACGTAGTAAGACGGAGTTGGGACGAGCACAAAAGTCAGCACAGTCGTTTGTAGGATTGTGGGACTCGTCTATCTATCCCGTGTGCTCAGCACCACCAAAGTAGCCATGCACACACAGAACAGACACAGTGCCTGTAGTATACAGAGAGAGAGAGCGAGAGAGAGAGTGTGTGTGTGTAGAGCCTTTTCATTGCATTGCACTGGTTGAATATATACCTTTAATTCTGAGGCATGGAGTGGAGGAGCGTTGGCTGGCTGGCTGTGGAGGCAGCAGCAGCAGCAGCAGCAGAAGCAGTGAAGGCAATAGTATCTGCGGAGTGATAGTCAAAGAGCGAAACTAGTGTGTATAAGGATGAAGGGGTTTAGGGGCTGTTTTGGCGTGTCTCAAAATCAATTTGTGTTCACGCCTGATTGCCTTCAATAATTGAATGCCGCTGCCGACATTCTGGTGATGCCTTGCTTCCGTGCTCTTTGTAGATGAAATATCAATATCAAAATGCTCTCTCGTGCCTTCATAGAAAGCATTAAACTCCTTTTCCTAGACTGCATAAAACCTATATTATTTTGAGAAGGAACGTCATATGCCAACTTGTTTGGTACATAAATATCAAAAGGAAGTCAAGTTAAGGATACACAGACACACACACACACATGAACGGGATGGGATAAATCGAGCCACAGAAAACCCATCTCGAACTACTATATGATCTAGTGAAGATGAGGAGAAGAGCAGTAAAGTAAAGTGAAGATCCATTCTGCACAGTACACAACATGCATACCTACGCAGTAGATACATACACGTCTGTACACAGACGACTTGTAAATATAAGGACTTAAGAAGACGAAGAAGTCACAAGTAGTGGTGGTGGTGGTGGTGGTAGTTGGTAGTTCTCTACTCTCCATGTATAATGTACGTACTACTACATACTACGTATAAAGCCAATGTACACTTACTCACTCACTCAGTCAGTCAGTCTACAATAGTCGAATGGAGAAACTGACTGACTTGACTGTGTTAGCAAACTAAACTTAGTTTCATGCATATGTTGGTTTCTTGGATGGATTCAAGAAAGAGAGAGTTTATGTAGGGACGCAGCCGAATAAATCTGATATAAGGACAAACGGGCTGTCGAGCTATTTGCTCAACTTATTGATGTCAGGATGCAGGATGTATAATACATACAGATTAGTGGTGAATGAATGTGCACTACTTTCCCAGCAATCCCATCACCACCACGTACCACTTCTTCTTTTCAAGTGCTACTGATAACTTGTCCTCCAGCACAAAATCTGCTTGTACGGGAAACGCGAGCCCTATCCTCACCAACGGCAGCCGCCTTCTCAGCAATATTCACACCAACAACTTCTCACATAACTAATTAACACTAAGTCCTATCTACTGGTCGGGCACTCCTACCAGTTCCACCGTGTATCCACTTAGTCACACCTACAATGTTGCTCTTCCTTGTCCTTTGCAAATAGCGTTTACTTCTAGTGATAATAAGCATAGGGAAAATGTCGAGAGTGCTTCTGGGTAGCCTGGCCCAACAATAGAGCCCATCTATATTTATACACACACGTAGTCGGTTGTTACATCCTACATTTTCTTTATTGTCGTTACATTACGTCAAAGGTTCCTTTTAAGAATGTGTCTAGTGCAATTGGAGGTCACACTGCGACAAGACTTCTAGCATACAAGACTTTTAGCTATTTCATACTTATACATGTTATAAGAATGTCTCTGTATTCCACACCATCTGCTATTGCTTTTCATACTTTTTCTGAGAAGGAGACACGAAATCGCTCAAAAACTATCAGGGGTATTGAATATAGATTGGATGCATTATCTATAACAGCTGATCATACAATTAGAATTTTCTATGGAATAGGGTGTTGCAAAATAGTGTACATTATTGCGGTTTAGGATTTTTCGCTTTGTTTGCTCAGTGGAAAGGTGATGTTTCCCCCAGGTTCACGGAAACTTCTCTCTGTGTGTGTGTGTGTACTCATTCGAATGCTGGTCTATAGTTAGTAGGAACATAAAAAGGTGAAAATGAGGAGTAGGAAAACGGAAGAAAACATATATGAAATGGAAAAACTATTTCGCTCTAAAAGTTTACAGACAAAATTGAAAAATATTTCAATGAGACAGGGAAGGAGTCAAAGTTTTAATTTTTGCGTGAGCGCAGACAATCAATCTTGAGAAAATGAGTTGGCGATTTTTACGTTAGTCATCTTTACAAGAATGAGGTTCTTCTTTACTGTATCCAATTTGTACGTCACTCAAATTTATTTCTCCTTCATGTTACTCATCCTGTCTTTGCTTCAATAGCACAGAGCACTAGATGCTCTTGCACACACACACACATGCATGTAGCAGCAGATGAAAAATACCTGTGACGATAGGAAGGCATTATAAATCTAGACAAACACTTTTAGTTCACATCCCATAACCCCACTACTACTACCAGATACCATACAACACATCTTTTGAGCAAACCACTCTCCTACCAGTCGACACTCTATACAACAGCTGATACGCACACACAAAACTAACTTGCGCACAAAATCTACAAATGCTTAGGGTGGCAAACACAAATAGCTCTCTATGTACTAGCAGTGGCAGTGGCAGTAGCAGTGGCAGCAGCAGCAGACCACTCAGGACAGATGAATTTATATTGCGCTCTCCAGGATGATGGTGGAATTGACGAGAGACTACAAGCTACTGACATAGACACAAATATTATTACTGCAAGTTGACCAACTCACGATTCCTTCACACAAACACATAGAGGCACACAGAGCCTTTTATTTGTACATATTGGGTGAAAGTGGAGTGAGAATAGAAGCGTAAGAGCAAGACTACAGGTCTGTGTGCTCGTTTATCTAATTGTGAGTTGAGCTTATCGCGAGTGTTCTTATTGTTAGTTTACTCTTTTGGCTGTGCACTTTGTCTATGTAGTATGTATCTACCTATCTATCAGTCTTTATGCACTGTGTGCCATGCTTGCTTCATGGTTCGTTCCGTAATGCCTTTAGTGCCCCTTATAGTGGTGGTGCACTATAGTGCTTATACCAACATAGTAGATAGTGTAGGTTCGAGAGAGAGGAGCGAGTCTTTGTATGTTTTCGTCAGACAGCGGCGGAGGAGAGAGGGAACACGAAGAGAGAGAGAGAGAGAGAGAGAGAAGAAAGCAGACGAGAGGAAAGCAGACAAACAGAAAGAAACGCTTAAGTTAAGTGTATGATGCTGTCTTCCGTAACTCCATAGGAGGAAACGTAGCAAAGTGAAGCTCTATAAATCTGCGAGGCTAACTACTAATCCTGAAGATGTTCGTTACACTTTTCAACCTTTGTCCAAGATTTATTCTCTCCAGAAAGAAGAGAAACCTTTTCCTATTTATCTCTGATGACTCTTAAGTTAATTTCACACTAAGTTGATCATTGAGCTCTAGAGCACTCCGCCTTCTTCAATACATTCATTTGCTTTAGTTACTCACTTAATCGGAATTTTCCGAGTACTTCGTAGTTAGTCTCTTCCCTCTTCTGCCACTATACACTGTCAACCTTGTTTATCTCACACGACCGGTCCTCTCCACCTTTTCACTACAAAAATCCCATGAAATTGAGCACCGTTCCTCATGTAGGCTCGTCCTAATTAAGTAGTCACATGTACACAATATTATCTCATACACACTTGAGCAATTTTCTCCTCTAACTCTTTCTCTCTCTCTCTCTGTCTCTCTTCTGCGCTCTCACACTCAACGCCTCACGGGCAAAATACATATGTATATACAGTTTAAATTCAACTAGGGGAATATATATATACCAATAATACAACCAACTGTGTATTCTACGTGACCCTGGATCTTGTACATCGTAGAAAATATTTGCACACAATAAGGAGACATTTTATAAGAGCTGATTTAATTAAAGGTTTAGTAATATTCTGACACAAGGCAGTGAGCTCATGCTGTTATAATTTTGTATGCTCCTCCCCCTATTCTTTATTTGAAGTAATATTTTTCCGAGAAAATACGTTCACTTTCATGGCAGTATTTTTTGATTAACCGACAAGAAGCCATAGCTGTGCAGTGATGTATTATTAGATGGTTGAGTTTAATTCCGTGACTGTAGTTACAGCAAAATGGCCACTTAATATCTTTATGATCCTTTATCATTGGACTAAGTAACAAACAAAACAAAACTGAAACTAAACTAACAATAAGCTAAAAGTGGAGTCTGGAAAGTTGTGCCAATCGCTCTCATCATCAACTTCTCCACTGAAGCAGACTTTAATGTAATGCAATGTAACGTCGTTACTGTAGACATATAGGTGCTACAAGTAAGTTCTCATGTCTTTCCTCTCTCCCTATGGCCTATGGATGGACAAACATCAACTGAAGCCCGACCAGCCCATCCCGACCAAGCCATTGATGGTCCAGATTGAGAAATTACTTTTTCCAATCACGTCCCATATAAGCCTCTTGTTACTTTTTCGCTGATGCTTTATCGCGAAATTAGAAAAAGACAAAGACGAGAAACTAGAACTGATCAAAAAGAGTTGCATTTCCGTTGATTACTCTGATAATTGAAGATTTATTGGGAAATCCCTCTCCTTCCACTACTCCATCGTCTTTAGACTCAATTTCTTGTTGCGAGACGAGTCTCTCGCTCGCTCGCTCACTCTCTCCCACTCTCTCTCTCTCTCCTTGCAACTTGTTCTACTTATGGACATTGTTCACGCTGTATTCTATGTGCCGTTCTCTCACTCTCTCCCGTACACGAACAGAAGCAGTCTACACATAGCGACAATGCAACACAGACAGTATCCACAGTAAACGCAATGTATTCCTTGTGTGTGTGCGAACTCACTATTAGATACCTACACACAATGCACAACCTCTCCTACAACAATCTCAATTCTCACTAGTAGCTTTCTCCGAAAACTTCACAACTACCGCCACTACACGTTGTCACTGACACTGAGTCTCCTTTTCGCAATATTTTCCTCTCTTTCTACTCATTCAACATCTTTCATTATCTCACGTGCTCATCACATTTTACTTTCTTTTTCTGCCGTTCTTTGTCATTCCCCTTCCTTTGTTCACAAAACCCCAATAAACTCTTTGAAATGCACCACTTATATTTGTATCACCAACATCCACCATCCACGAAAGGCACATATTACCTGTGCTCTATAGAAGAAATAGAATTGGCTGATTGTGAGTTGTCGAGGGCCCTATTTATCTCTCTCTCACTCTCTCTCTCCACTGTCACTTTCCGTAATGAGTGACTGGGACGTAGAAAAATCTCATTATTTCTTCTGATTGGAAGTCGGACCATTTCATTTACCGGAATGAAATGAATGGAAAAATGAAATAGAAACTATGAAAAGTGAAATGAAAAATGAAATAGAAACTATGAAAAATGAAATGAAAAATGAAATAGAAACTATGAAAAGTGAAATGAAAAATTAAAT
>JABASC010000236.1:0-51549 GCA_019776185.1 Plutomurus gul
ATTGGCGGTTGTGCTGATAGGAGCGCTCCCATTGGTGCATTTTGCATTTTCCACGATCATTTCACTTTACCCTAGTGAAAAGAAGGGTACACGATTCCACGCACTGTCAGCGTGAAAATGGACCTTTGTGAAATGATCGTGGAATTTCCACGGTGTTTTCACGTTGACTTGAGTACCGAAAAGTGAAATCATCGTGAAATTTTCACGATCCTCGATTCCACGCGTGGAATGACCACCTGAGTACTAAGCTTTAGTGGTTACTATCTGTGATGTTATGGAAAAAGTTACACTGATGCATTTTATATGCATTTAATGTAGCTGTTACTTGGAGAGGGCAAAATGACTAATAAATATCTATAGATGCTAATCGTTTCGCTGTGTCGCATCATCATGACCACATTTCTTTGTAGTGAGGTGGAAACGAGACGAAATGAAAACATTTCGACGGGAAAAATAGAATATTGAATAACCAATCCAAAGAGGAAGACACCGGAACGAGTCGACGACTCTTCTAGGAAACTAACACACCATCTAATAACTTGGCATTTTTTCAGATAAGCAGTAGCACGAAATCGCATTTCACAGAATAAAACGAAACTAAGATTGGATTTCTTTCAGTGTCTTCCGTAACGGTATCGCCACAACCAGAGAGTGAAACTGCATGTTAGTTACGATTTAAATTCACGCGAATCATTGAGTCACAATACTGTGGCAGAGAGGAAGGCGCTAAGAAGCAATGTGAATTGGTGTAATGTATTAAATACGAATAATGGATCACATAAACTTAATCTGCCCACTTGCTAAATATAAAGGTACATTGAAAACTTTAAATGTTTCCCGCGATGAAACATTACAATTTTAGTACTAAAGAGAAACACATTAAGTATTTAACTAACACTACAAAATAATGCTTAAGTAAGCACATGCCATGCAGCAGTGATATGCACGTGTCATGAAAGTTACATCTTCCTCTGGTCGATAGGTTTCTGTTTGCATCGATAGCTTATTTAATACGGTATACTTTGGCGGCATTAGGTAACGTAGGAACTACGACGTGGTTCCTTCCTGCTGACTATAGAAGTCAGAATATCAATAGAAAGTATTAGAATGTTGGGACCACTTCAGCCATCCTTCATCACAACACAATGAATCTACTTGGCTCACTTTATTACCCTCCTCCAACGCTCGCTCATCTGCTCATCCCGTCACTCTCAACTTTTCGGCAAGTCATTTCTCTAACAAATTCATTCCAAAATAATGTGGTGAACGTGGAAGGGAAATTCATTTGAGACCGCTAACGTTATTAGTTACCAAACCAATGGCTCTCGATGCTTTCACCTCTCCACACAAACTCTATTCATCACACGCCGCTCCGAAAGTTCAATCCACTTTTGAACGATCTTCACAACAATGCATTCAAAGCTGTATTAAATTCCACTAGGCGACGAAAACTTTCACTCATATAAACAGCTACTTCCCTCCAAAGAATCCAACTCCACCACGTCAAATACTGTAAATTTTTCACTATCCTAACAGCACGTTACTTGAATTACTACTGTTACTTCTTAATGGCCAAAAAATCACACACTAATTATGCTTGTGCACAGAATGTGTGTCTAGGAAGGAGATTGGCTGGGACATTCATATAAACACTATGCTATTTTTGCTTTTCAAAGGATGTAGGAACGAGCAGACGTGATGTGGCTACAACTTTGTTAGTTCTGTAATGATCCCCATAATAACTCCATTAAAATTCAATGAACGATATACCCATTGTAATCATTTTCCACTTTATTTCAAAATTAACATTAAATGCTGTACTACCTATACTTACAGAGCATTCAAATGAGTCCCTCATTCCTGAGATAGTTAGGTTAGGTTTCCTTGAATACATGAATTCTTTTGCCACTGCGTAATATATTTAAGTACAGTAATTGATAAAGTCGTCTTCCATATTATTTAAATAATGAGACTGAAAGAAGTTCCGTTTTGTCCTGCTTCCTTACGAAGTTTTAATGTGTCTGAACGAATTTCTTCATTATTTAAAAGTCGGGCTAAATGAGAACATGGATTAATATCGTTAGATCGGAACGGCTACCGTGACACATTAAGCAGCGATGAATAATTACACATTTTCAACTGCTGCGTACCAATTAAATTGCTAGAATTAAATTCTGCTAAAACAACATTGCTTTGAAACTTTAGATTGTCATTATGCGCATGTTTATAGTCCATCATTAGTATTTATTTTGTAGTATGTATGTATATTTCATGCCGCAAGCACTAATCCTGCAGCTTGACTATTGGTAAAAGATTAGCTTTTGAGAATCACGGTTTTGGGTGCCAAATTCAAACCATGCAAATGCAATGATAGTACTGCTTTATAAACCGTTGTACAGAGCTAAAATACTAAAAACAAAAGCCAGGATTCATTCAAATCTTTTTTGTGAGTCAAGAAACGGATAAACGAGCGTAGTCATTTCCTTGCTCGACAAAATTTTTCTGTTTCTTAAGTACACATAGGGTATGTCCGTGTACAAACCGAAGAAGTCATTGTATGTACGCACTGTAACCAAAGATTGTTACTGATTGTGAGTTGAAATTGCTTGCATAATGGTGAGCGGGTCATACACATCAACACATCTACTAAGGCGTAGTCAGCAAAAGTAATCATGAGCATTTAGGCTCATTCCTGAACCATTTATTCTACGGTAGTAATGACACTCTGTTGAGAACATGTAAAAGTATACGTGCAATGTACATAGTTGAACTAATTGACGAGACAACAGAGTAGTCATCCGTTGCCGTTATAATAATGAATATAACGTACATGGAGCACACATTATACATACATACATACATTAGTACGGCATATGAATTCAGCGTACAATGCTATGATAATGTTTTACTATATTCAGTGTGCGAATATCTGCATTACAGTGCGTCATCATCATTAAACTCATCTTAAGTCATCGCCATAATAATCATGTACTATTTTCATCTTATCGTCCGTGACTTCGTTTAACTTTCAATGGAGACTCTCATCAAATCCGTAACTTGAGATTTACCAAGAAAAATTCCACTTTGATACCTCAATCTTCACTTTCATCTTTCCCCTTCACTTCCAACCAACCGAACTTAGTATTTCGTTCTCGTGCTCCCTAAATGTTCCAAAAGGCGCTCAATGTTCTTCTCTTCCATTTTCGGTATTGTAGCCAGCACGCTGTTATGATTTTGCATTTAATGTACATCACAATCTCTAAACTTCTTCCTTATCACAATCAATGCTTTCGTCAATTGTGCAAGTTCGAGTAGAGAGTAGTCTGCTCAGTCTAACCAGTAGAAAGAATAATGCCAGTCATCACAAGTTTACCACTACAGATACAACTAGTACGTATCTTGCACACTTTTCAGCCTATTCACTAATAAGGAGTATGAATATATGTGTAATTATCCCAAGGCTTGGTCCCTTTCCCAGTTTCCAACTTTACATATTATGTTCTTCCTCCCTCACGACAAACTTTGAATCTCAACTTCTCAACACAACTGTATAAAAGACAAAGGACAAAAAAGACTACCATTGCTCCACTCCAGAATCGTGCTCACGATTTCGCAGATGAGACACTTCATAACGACAAGTACATATATAGAGATGCAGGAAAACTGGGGAAAGACCGCTCGAAGATGTAATGGATACATGCTGCAACAACTATACATTGAGATTCTGTGGGGTAGTTACTATAAAACATCCATGGCCTTACACACTCGCTTATACAAAGCCTGCCTATACGGATAAACCTCGGTTCCCTACTTTCTCTCTCAATCTTCCCTGTTAGGCGCACCACATTACATTACCACACATCCAATATTGCATCTTCGCTTCACTTCCTCTCTCTCCGTTCTCTGTTGTGACTGCTCTCGTCCACGATACTGTACTCCCCTCTTATGTAGTAATACTATATTCCTTCGCATTGCACTTGTCTAACATTGTAAGTCTATTTTATTTCTAACATAGCATTCAACATCAATGCTACCATTCCCACTGCACCTACTAGCACCACCACCACTCAACTGCTTGTATATAGGCACTCGACTTGAATCTTTGTGCACATTCCATCCTTTCAAATCATAAGCCTTTGCTATATTCTCCAATGCATTCCTAAGATTCTTCACATCAGAAGACTTATATTTCATATCGAATCCTCTTTTTATACAAGCAGTGCTCAGTAGTAATAATTATTAATTTTCTTCTCTTACTTCAGCAGTTATACACTAGAAACATATTATTTGTAATGTATTGTTGTAAGTATAACGACTAACGACTTCGGATAGAGGAAATCTCTTCCGGGAGTTACCACAAGTGGGTCTGTCGTCTGTCTACTATATAACCAGACTTTCCACTGGTGTCGTATTACTAATCCATATAACAGTAGTACTTGAGTCAACGCGCACACATAACTGAACAAGATTTTATTTACTTATGTTTCACTGGGCATACTGTGAGGATGAAGGAAGATAAGTAGCTAAAAGCGTTAACTCCGGCTACATTTGCGCAAGTTATTTCGAGTGGCAATATTGCCACACTTACTGTCTTGGGTGACCAAACTGATTTGTCAAGATTCTAAACTCACATGCATTTTTAAATCGATATTCACCCAAAAAAATCAACGTGCAAATAACTTACTCTGCTAGCTAAGTTTCATGCACGGTTTACAGTTAGTTAACATGCATGACAAATTTTGCTCGTTTGACAGCATCTCTCATAAATAGAGAAGCGAAGTATTGAGGTAGTAGTCGACATGCAAAATATTTTATGTCGCAAACATTATTAAATATAAATTGTGAGTTTTACTAGGGCAATGATTGTAGTAGCAAGTACTTTTAAGGATATTTGCGTCAGGACGGGTAGAAATCGTTAAATGTAATGCAATAAATCAAGTTCTATATCATTTTCTCCCCGCTGCAGTAAATGACCCGTGAGTGTGATGCCATCAGTGAAATGGGGCTCTGAGGTTCGCATCGCCCTAAGTGTGATAGGGATGCCTACAAGCACAAGGAACTCTCTCACTCTGTGTGTGTGTGTGTGTCCTTTGGTTCAAATTCACAGATCTTCTATAAACATTAAGATGCTAACTGATGTTTTGTTTGGCCCCTATGGCTTTTCAAGAATCGTACGGTCAACAATTACTCTCTGCCATTACATTAAATTTACCGGCAGCGGCCACCGAGTATGAACCCTGGTTCTTTATCATTGTCCCTCTGCAGTACAGCCAAGTAACGTGAGTAGCTCGTAAATTGAAAAGGCATGCGAAACAGTTACTCACTAACGTGCTGCTAGTAGTTCGCATCTTCAACAAATACATTTAGTCCTGCGTACCGAGAAAATAAATCTTATCAAGGAAATGTTAGGCGAAACCTCAAAAGCCAAAATGTAACCTTACAACTTAAGTCAGTCTGTGCGTCACTGCAGCCTTTCTCTTCAGTATCACCGGCAACGTACAATGTTGAAAAGAGCTTAACCTAATCTTAAAATGTTTGTATAATCCGAAGAAACCCACTGTGCAAGCCTGTCACTTTCTGCTCCTGAAATAAACTTCTCATCTTTAGCCGACAGGTTATTATCGTCACTAAAAGCGTGTCATTACATTTTGAAACGCTAGCACTTTCACCAGCTGATCCCGTTCGTAGATGCGTGTCCTAACTTTCACCGTCGACATAAACCAAGGCTAATCCTTCATTCACAGAAGACGCAACTAAGGAACACATTGCAAAATACATGCACTGCTCATACAAAAAAAAACTCTTCTCTTCATGCTAAAAGCTAGTCATTTCAGGTCAACATCCATGTTCCGTCAACCATAAGTTAATTTAACTTTCGCTCTTCTCAAAACCACAATCAGCTCAATATTGTCATACACTCAAATGACAATGCACCAGACACGAATTTTACACGTACAACACCCGTCGATATTTGATCCTATTACAACCACCAACAATAAACCACTTTAGCTCTAACAGTCTTCCGAACATTTATGCCTCCAACTAAAGGCTACAAAGTACTTACAACTAGAGAGAGAAAGAAAGATGAAAGTACTAAAGTACTTTAGCTAAACTCTCTTAAAACATATTGAAGTAAAGTGTGGGAAAAGTCTGGAGTGTAGCCCATCTCCAACTGTCCTCATATCGTCTTAGACATTCGTTTCCGCTTCCTATCCACCCAGACACTGACAAAATTCACGCACACACAGTTCCCCGCCATTATAAGGTTACTACTCCAACTCCAACTACTGCCGCCATACCTGCAATGCAACTCTCTCTCTCTATACTAAACGTAGTAACTCTGCGTAATGGTATAAACTGCATTGCCTAAGTGCATGAGGTGTATTAGGATGCTACGGCTGAGCTACTTTAAGCATTGTATAGGAAATGAGAGGAGATTGAGGATGAAGATTCGCTCTTTTATTCCATTGCTTCTACGAACAGCCAACACGAGCACACGAGCCCCATACGACGACACAGCACACACATGAGGATCACTACTGGCAATACCAGCAATACTAGCAAATATACGGCTTCAATCTAAGTGTGACCAATATGAGACCTTTTCCCACTTTTTTTTCATTGCAATTTCTCCACTTTCGCTTTTTCTGTCTATTCTTACTTTTCCTTTCGTTCGTTGCTAATTCGGATATACGTATAAAATACTGCTGCCGTACAGAAGGAGGGAAGCACACCAAGTAGTAGTAAGTCCGTCAGTACCTAAAACAACAATAACAGTAGCAGTATAACCGTAAGTATATATTTCGAGTTCTCTGCACCACTCGTTTATACAGTGTGTGCGTATGTAGTGATGATGGCCAAAAGGAAATGGGATTCATCTCAAGGTTTCCAACATCAGCACAAAAGCATCCACCGTGAATTGGGAAGACAAAACGTTTCTCCTGCATACAATATACTACGTAGAAAACCGCCCGCCCGATGTATTATTTCCACATCCCGCAGACTACACACGCCTTTCCACTCTCCTTCTTCAGAAACCAACATATACTTTTACAACTGTACACCAGCAGCAGCAACAGCAGTAGGTATAAGCTGTTGACTCGACTCGCTTCTAATAATCATCACCACTACAGCCACTACTACATACTACTATATATATGCTTCACTTTGTTTAATACTCATTCCAAGTTTTTCTGACGTATTTATGTTTATACACAGGCTATATACATAGTACAGTATGTACACGGGAATGTATATAAGTATGGTAGATAATGCACGTTCTGTTCTACCGCTCTGTACCAGCCAAGAAGGAAATAGAACTGATAAACCACGACTCTGTAGCTGCACATCTTATTGTTCTTCTTGTTACCTTTCATTCTCTCCTTTCCCTCCCTCTCAAATTTTCTGTTCAAACGAATCATTCTTTTAAATAATGATGATGCCGTTGACGACCGTGTTGCAGCAACATCTCTTACATATTGGATTTTCGACTATAATTTTGATTCCCCTTTCTCACTGCTACAACGGGCTCCCCTTCTTTACAAATTAGTGTAACATTCAAGGTTCTTTGTAGTGCTACGCCATGTTAAGCCCATCTTTTGGAGAGTTGCCTGGAATTTATAAAAGTGTAGGTAAAATAAGAGGCGTAGTCACAGTCGCGATTACCTTCTAAAACAAATTCATCCTTTACGAACTCATTTTCACTCATTCCGAAGCCAAAGTAGATGCCGGAAGGCCTTATTTACATTTCCAAGTTGATCCGGTCTGATTGTATGGATATTCTCGTTATGGATTAACAAACATTATACTACCACCACTCCCCACCAAGGTATCTGCTCCGTTACTCTGTATTATGGGAGTTCCATTTTTGTATTTGCCTACCTACACACCCTTTTAACTTATTCAACGAGTTCGCCTTCGTAGTATGCAGAGGAGTGAATGCCGTCACACTTATCGTTGGTTGAAATTCGGAAATACGATAACGGGAACGGAGAAAGACGCAGATAGAATGCAGTAAGAGCAGAGCACACAGTAAACATAATTCCCCAAAGACATATTGCAGCCTTCGTTAGATACGCACAAAATACAAAGCAGACGTGCAGTCTCCTCATCTCCTTCCATCTCATCAGTATTCACAAAGTCTTAAATTAAGTCAAGCTAGTTAGCTAGTGAAATGTCCAGTGAAGCTGAGCACTCTTCCTCTCACAATACCTTCTATCCACAAGGCTGCGTGCACACAGTGCCGTTGACTAATGCTCGCTGCTAAAACATCATGCTCGAACTAAATTTAAATTTAATTAGTCAAGAGCGACTTGCTTGCTTAGCCGTTTAAGGGAGCACGGCGTACCATGTTACGGATACACTTAGAAAGATGTTAACTTTCGCTTTTAAATAATGTTATCCAAATTTCATTTCATTACCGACACCAAATGCAAAGAAGTGACACAAAAACGGCAGCTTTCAAACTATACTCAAGAATGCTTAAAGAATAAATGCTGTGAAAAATCACTACAGCTATAGTAGCTACATAGTAACAAATAGATCGCCATATTGAACACCTCCCCAGTACCATCATTCTCAGTACCTGCTCAGCACAGACTACAAGTAGGAATAAAAAATTTGCCTAGTATCAACAACAATGTGCACAGCGTGAGCGTGACTTGTGCATTCGTCATGTACATACCACTACTATGGGAGTATATAGGAGAGCAAGCGCACGAAGCCAAACCATTATCAGACATTTTAATTATTTTTAACACTTATGGCACTGGGGGCTACAACTGCAGCCACACAAGAACTGCATACTTCATCTTCAGAAGAACCACAATCTAGTAAATCCCCTCGCTTTGCACGTTTTAAGCCGGTCAAAAACCTCTTGTCTTGTTTGGTGAAAAGAGAAAGCAACTTAAGCACTGAATTCATATTTACACGAGACTTCCTTAGCATTAAAAATCGAAAATCTTTGAGCAGCATCTCCATACTCTCTCCGTACTGCTACGTTGGAAACTTTTCACACTCCTACTTAGCTACACCTCCGATGGCGTATATGTAACTACAAACGCTGGAGTAAATCCTCCACCAACACTTACAAAGTAAATAAACTAAGCCCTGGACAAAATGAGAGCAGTAGATCTAAAACAACGGTGGTTCTGCAACAGCCAAGCCACTATGCAACATTAACTAACCCTAACCCAACACAGGCTCAATGTACTAACTGTGTTCCCTCTGTGAAGAAATAGCGTAGCAGTTATCCCCGTACACATTCTACCAAGTCTACGCATTCACTATTAGCAGACACACGTAGTACTACAAGACTGGTATGCACTACAGTAGAATTCACTCCATAAAATCTATGCCGTCCTTGTAAATGCATTAGCAAAAGCGAAAGGCAACATCCTTTTCTAAGTAAGTATTAATGCGGGGAATGGATACTATACTAAAACTGGTTAATGTAGGTAGGCAATTAAGGTAACAAATGGGAGGAACAAACTACCCTTGCAGCAATATGTTATGCTGTGTGTTATCTCCAATTCAACGTAGTGCAGCACTACACTACAACAAGTATGGAATATTTCTTTCCTTCATTTCAGTCAGCTCAACTCCAACTGGAAAGCCCACGACCACCTACTGTGCTACGTACAAATATACAATTATACATTATACATACTATACATAGTGCAATGCACCGATGAGAATAAACAACGAAAGCAACTAAAAAGGAAGCACTAGAAGAATGAATGACATTAAATAGTAAAAGTAAAACAGACATTGATTTCGATGAGCTCCCCCCTGTCCCGTCCTCCCTTCGTGTCATTCAGCTCCAGTACATTCAATTGGCTTTTTATACAAGTCTGTCAATTTCCGTTCTTTTAAAGTCAGCACAGCAGAAAAAAATGCAACGGGCAGGACAAGGAGAACAGGCCAATAAAACGGATGAATGAGTAAATGGAAAAGCGTCGCTTGAAATTGTGATGTGAACGATATTTAAGTATAAATAAGCTATGCGTAAGAGTCGCAGTAGACATAAACCCAATTTTAACTCCAGTTAATTCAAGTGAAGACAGAGTCTGGACAGAACTGTATGGAAATCTACGTGATTAGGTGAACTAAAGTAGATCTAGTTGAAAAAAACGAGCAAATCCCAAGATAATACAATCGATGCGGAGCAATACACTCAAGTGAAGCATCTCTATCTTTCTCTTTCAGCATCAACATCAGCATCACCAGAATCTGCCGGTGTAAGGGAGAGGCGCGGAGGAGAACGGAGGACTTACTGGAGAAGTTGCACAAGAACTGTAGAATAGACTAAAGAAGAAGAAGTAGAAGAAAGTAGCTTACAAAGCGTTCGTTCGTCAGATGAGAAAGTCTTTCGACCCTCACCAGAGCGAAATCAACTCGACTCAACCGAATGCCCGTCTCTTGGCAAGACAACAAAGCACAGCAGTGTTGTCTGCCTATTCTACTCTATGCTTTACAGCCGGTCCTAATAGATGCGTCCCATCGGAGAGTCTCAACTGTGATTGACGTTGCACTTCCTAGCCAATCTTATATATGCATCTGCAAAGCTCCGAGTTACTTAGGCCAACAGCACAGAAAAGAATTCTCGATTTTCCCTAAAGTGCCGATAGACAGCCAAGTGAAAGAGGCGATACAAAAGGAAAACTTAGTTTATTTCGTCTCCTGCTCATATTCCATTGTTAGAGTCAGATATCTATCTTGTACGTACATACTCAGTACTCAGGAACAAGCAATGAAAGCGGCACAGTCCTTCCTCTCTCTCTCTCTCTCTCTCTCTCACTCTAGCTCTCTCTCGACTCCTTCTTAGAGACTTATTTAAGACAACGGCAAAGCGAGCAGAACAAAGTGAAAAAAGCTAAGAAAACATTTCTCCATTAGAGGAAGGCATAGTCTAGTTTCCTGGATGCAGACACAAACACACACGACACACATAACACAGAGCTAACCATTACGGGCCATAACTTTTCAGTATAGACGAACGAGCGCAAATCGTATATATCAATACTCACATCCACTCACCATTCTCTGTTTTCACTGAGCCCAGCGTTTGGCCTTGTCTGACTTCATTTCACTCGGTGTGTGTGTGTCTGTGTGTCTGTGCTAAACTATACTTTATCGTAAGTCTCACACAACTAACAAGCAACTCCATGCCTCGCGATTTGCTTTTTTCTTATGTACGGTTATGGAGTCAACTCTCCAAACTCAACTCGATCCCCTTTTCCATTTATTCACGTAAATGGTCCATGACATTTAAAGGGAAAGCAATATTCTACTTACGTTTGACAAAAAAATTAATTTTCGTATTAAACCAGTAAATAAAACTTAAGTGTGAGACGAAAGGAAAACTGATACTCTCTCTTCTCCACTTTTTCAATAAATATCTGCCGCAATCCTCACACATCGAGGCGAGACGATTCTGTCCATTGTTGAGACGGGCGTTCCCTTTTATCGTCGAATGGTTTACGTCTGTTGTCCCGCTACAGTGAAGCGATGCCATTTATCATCTCACTTAAAATAAAACCATTACTCTCATATTCATCATTTATTATAAAATGATCTAAACATTTTTAGACAAAAGCATTTCTTCATGGAACAAGAAATCAAACAGCTGACAGCTAAATTGCTTTCCCAACTACAGATCCTACTCAAGAATGGATGCCTAGACCCATGAAAAAATTTGCTTTAGGATCAAATTATCCCATTCAACTCCAGCCTTGCACAGCATAACTATTCCTATTAATGGTTCATAACCGTCAAGACAGAGCAACAAAGCTCTTATTATGCAAGAAGAAGCGAAACAGATTGAAGAAACACTTTCTCTTCCCCCCAAGCCCCCAATGTACTATACACTGCTCATTGGATCTTAGCTTAAGCATTGCATTAGAAGGGGCTAAACAACCATCAATAAGGTCTGAGTGAGTGTACGAAGAACAAGGAAAATCGTCCTGTAGGAGGGGAAGAATAATAAGGAACACTGTCTGAGGCCGAAGATTCGGTATTACAACAGCAGTATATATGTAGTCCGTATAGACTACGTATTATTCATCATCTGAACTTATGTAAGCAATCATAATGGAGAACCATAGCCAGCGTAGATGCTTCTGAGTTACAGCTACAGTTATAGCTCACGATGAGTTACAACTAAAGAAAGAAAGAGTTGGCTCAATTCCTACTTTTCTCTCTCCTTTCACCCCCTCCTTCACTGTTAGTCCGTGCTACTACATACAAACCGTCCTTACAACAGCTTTGTGTAAGTAGTTGGTTCAATTTCCTATTGTTACTTATTCCTTTTACTCATATTCGCCAAACATTGCGTCGTACAAATGTGTATCAGTGCTCCGCCACGTTCACAAGAAAATCTGAACAAACTAACAATGTCTAACTATACAAACTGTTCTGTGCTTGTATGTAGTACTTAGGTAAGATTTGTCCAATATCTTTACAAAGAGGCCTATGTGTACGACCCAAGTATATAAAATCAGAGTAGTTTTCTAGCAGTGTGGAGAGTTACAGTGCTACTTGAGTGGACCTATTGAAATCACAGTCAACTCAATCGAACACCAAATAGAAAGTACTAAACTAAAATGCACGGACCAAAGGCAAGACAAACCTGGCCACCCACATGGTTACACAGATAGGTTCGAGGAGAAAACAGAAAAAAACTTTCAATAGCGTGACAACGACCCATAACGATTATTTGGCCAAAGAGAGAGTAAAAAGTAGAAAGCATGCAATGCACCCTCAAACCTCGGAACGATTACACCATGCGAACAGCACTTGTAAAGAAAGAAACAGGAGCACAAGTGAAAGAATCTATGTAGTATGTAGTAGTAAGTAGTACGTCCGACTTCACTTTGTCTATTCTCTCTGCCTCAACTAAAACTTTCCGATTCGGATGAAAACATTGACCAGGCGATTGGATGCTCCTTCGGTTCGTTGAATCGAAGGTTTGCTCTGTTTCACTTTTATTTGCAATCTCGCACACACAACAAACTCATTCTTACTTAGACTTCTACTTTCCCAACTAAATCCTCCTTTCCATCTAACAATGCAATTTCTTTCGGACTGCGTACTACAAGTACACGTGTAGTGTTGGTGGGGCTTTGCAGGCAGATCCGTTGATTCAGGCCGGGCATTCGTAGCACAGCGCGGCCCCACACAAAAACGTCACTTCAAATCAAGTCACACACATCCCTAATACAACGATACATGCACAAAGACTTCAGCCAAGAAATTACTTAGCCGTGGGGCTTTTCTAAACAAACTTGTTCTGAAAAAATTGAGATGGCTTAAGAAGCCACGCTCTACTTTTACGGAAACTAATACATTTTTTATCCCTTTTCCCCGAGCAAAATACCAGTACTTACAGCCACAAATATCACTTTACAAATCAGCTAATATACTTTTAGTTGGAAATGCGTGAAAGCGTTTAGAAAAAGATTAAATGTTTCAACTCAATTCCTTTCCATTCTGATCATCGTAACTGGGAGAAAGTAGTGAAAGCCAGTCAAAAGCAGTGAGCAGTTCAATAAAAACCGTTCTCTACACTTTGTGTGTGCCGTGTGCATAGTTGGCAATCGGAAGCACTCCTGTGTTGGACATACAGAGTGCATATAAAATCTTTTTTGAAACGCCGAGAGAGAGAGAGAGAAGGAGAGCGAAAGGGAGGAGCGGCACCTTTTTATAGTGTACATGAAGGCTAGCATGAGCGGAAGTTTCCTTGTGATATATAACACCTCTGGTCGCCACAGTTGAACCAATCTATCTTTTCTCTAGTCATGAAGTTCTGCTTCTCGTCAACGTCATCCAGGTGGTGGCCAGAGGAAACTTTCTCTTTTTGAGTTATGTATTCTTTCTCAACATTTCTGTGCCATAAAGTGGAAATGTAGAGCAAACTGGTGACGGTGGGCAGACACACTAAATTGGATCACAACTTCTGAAACTATTTTTCTCGACTTGCTAGCTTTTTATTTTCAGTCAAAAAAGCATTAGCAGAAATAGGCATGCTATTACTGATTACGTGGAGGAACTTGCTTGTCTTCAATGTAAACTTTACCAGGAAAAAGTCAGTAGATACAGGTAAGTCGTCATGTGGTAATTTGACGTTTAAACACATGGAATGCACATAAAAAAAGTAATCGCAAAGTACAGACATTTTTCCACAGTTCTGAGGTCTTTGGTTGTTAAAATAAAACCGTTTTCTCGTGAAAAAATTACTGCATGTGTTTGTGTGCACATCCCGTCACAATCTCAATCATCGCAAAATTGGCATTTAGTTTGAAGTTTAACACAATTTTCAGAAGTACTGCTGTCCAATCATAACTACATACAAGTACATTTTCAAAAATTTGTCCAATTTCCCTAGACAATACATTGTACTAGTAGCGCTTTCACTAGAAAACCAAGAACTGGAACAAACAAATAATATTTACCATCAAAGTTGATTTTTTCAAAAGATATATAGTACAACATTGCTGCCGAGCAATATATCTTCATAACTCAATAACTAACGCATAGTATGTTATGCAATTCTGCATAAAATTATGCTCAAATCGGCTTTCTTTCTTTTACATACACTTATAATAAATTTATCTAGAAGACTACTCGAAAAAGAACCATCCCCCAGCACATTGCTATCATACTCGTATGCATGAACTTATAACAGATCATAACATGAGTATGTAAAAGATACGTATCAGTATTATAACTAAAATGTAGAGTGTCTGCACACTTAAATATGTAAAGATTCAGACACGAACAGAGAAAACTTGTTCAGCCTTTCTCTCTTCTTGCCTCTTGCTTCCCTTTTCTTCCATGTGTATACGTACTGTTACATACGTAGTATAGACTGCACTACGTACACAGCACCATGCTAAGTAAGTTAGTCGTTACGTACGAAAAATTCAAGTTCCATAGACGGAGGACCATGACGGCAACCTCCGTTCGAATAGAATAGAAATTCCAAGCTCGATTTTCAACCGAATCCAATCAATAATCATTGCTCGCCATGCATGAGAATCAGCTTCGGAATACGATTTTAAATGTGACCCTTCAACCCTTCCTGCTATTTTATGTCATAAAACACCTCTTATCGACTCTGTCTAGCTTCAGACTTCGAAAGCTTCCTTGCCTTCCTCCACAATCGACTATTACACTCATGTTGTAGTTACACTTTCACAAGAACTAAGCCCAGAAGCAAACTCAAGACAGTTCTTAGCTCATGCAAAGAAAGCAAAACTAGATCAGACCGCACACTTTCACCAGTTCACTTTCCTTCGTTATTTCGGCTTTCACTTCCTTAAGGGGTACTTGCTCTTACTCCCATTTCCAAAGATTCCGTCGTCTTTACTACCGACAGTCTCCTCACATCACATCCACTCAAACATATATTACAAGCGTTCCTCCCTGTACAGGAGGCACTAACATGCACACAAACGTGTAGCATTCGGCAAAGCAAGAGAAGAACTTTATATTGGCACATTCTCTCCTTTCAATGCTGTGCATAGTAGGAGTAAGTACTTGTTCTCTACCAAGTTCCTTTCGCCCATTCATTCTCATACAATGTTCTCTGCTATACATTCACTCAAAAGCCGCCTCTCTCCCAAATGCGTCTGCAGTCCTCCTTTCTATCTATTCCTGAAAAATCAACTGTAAAACAAACTCAAAGGAAGCAGCCACACAGTGCACCATTTCCCAAAACGCCAACATTATTACTACTTTTAACTAATGCCATGCTATACACACATGGACACAACTATATGATCACTCTGTGCTTTGATGCACAAGGCTCTCTGGACAACCCATCAAAATGTAGACACTTATACAAGTTGCAGTTGAAATAGCAGAGAATCTCATCACAACCACTGATACGCTTCAATGTAAAACTTATACTTACATTTCCACGAGGTCAACGACGCACACATACACGCATCACTATACTACTGCATTATATTTTTAGTTCCATACTCTATTCTTGCTACTTTAGCATTTCTACGGTCAAAAATACGCTGCACCACCCACATACAGCATCAAGATAAAATCACGTCGTATAACATTTCAAACTACCCTTGTTGTAACATACATTTCATACATATGTAGTATGTCAGACAGGGAGAGAGCGAGTGCATAACATGTCTTGCTATTTATAAGCAAGTCTTTCCGCATGAACAGTACATACCTAGAGAAAGGATGGGTAATGTTACAACTACTACCACTACGGCGACGAGGACTATACAAGCCAACTACATTTCGCTCTATCTTGCAGAGCAGCAAAAAAATGGACACGACAGACACCACATATGATTCGTATATAACTTCTCTGCACTTAATGAAATTCTCAGCAGGACAAATAAAGCAACATTTTTCGAGATTTGGAACTTACGATTTCCTTTCCACGAGGAAGAGTCGACTTTAATTTTTGCCGACTCAGCGGAGAGTTCAACTCATTTTACTGCCATTGTGAAACTGTAAACTATGCTTATTGTGTCCACTCCAAAGTTAAAGGCAAATAATAGATTGACTTCTAGTATGTTCGGGCTAGTTGGATCGAGATGGAATTGAGAGGATCCCTTTCACCATCGACAAATAGACTACTTGCTTAGAATTTCTCTTTGACATCCTTTTAACAAGTGAAGCCAGCTGAGCCTGGAGCCATACTGCGCACACAAGGCTCCGACTTTCTCACTGACCAGTCCGCTGTACCATGTTGTATCATTCTCGTCCCAACGCCATCGATAGTATTACACATAGTACACAATTACATACAAGAATGTATAGGGGGTCAAGTGAGTATCTGACTGTAGCAGAAAAGATATTGCTGGAGTCTAGTAGAAAACACTCAACTAATAACAAGGGTCACAACATTATAATACGACAATGACTTCGATTTCAAGCTCGCCTTCATACATACGATGCAATTCAAAATGCACTTCTTTGGTGTAAAGCCGTCACACCATTTAACAGAAGATGTGTCAAATGTAAACTTATGCTGCAGCATTTCCTGCACAAATGATTTCATTCGATTTTGTACACGTAGCAGTATTGATATGTACATCTAAATGAATAGACATAATGTCAATCAAAGTTTATGAAGCCACACGTACACATAATAACACAATCTGACGCATAAATTTACCAGTATAAATGTTTACGTACCAAGTACCACATGCCTGGCCATCTTGGGTCATTAAATGCTACAGCTCTTGATCTTCTAGCAGACCGACCGCGTCCCGGGGATTTCGGTGGTAGCGACGGTGAGGCAAACATAAAATCTCGCTTGATTCTTCGTTTGGCCTTTTGCTGTTGCAGCCATCTTACCTAAAAATAAACATCAAACATAGAAAATTTGCTACTTTGCTCAAGCATTGTTACACCTCAACATTTAATGTTCAACATTATTTTATAACAATACTCTCAAGACGACTATAAGATGCACCCTGATGTAAGCTAAATACAATGTAGTCCGTTGGGGCTTTTTCGCCAAATTTATTCAACAGTGTACAAGATTAAAATTTTCTACCACAATGCGCAATAACACAATTTATGGAAACAATGTGACGACAACGCACAATAGCAGTATAATGTTTCTTGACTGCAACAGAAGACAACTATTTCCACGGATTCCGAGTGTGTACCTCTCAGGCGGTAATTTAATTGTGTGTAAGAGCATTTGTCACGAAAGAAAAACATCTTTAATAAGAAAATCTAAGGCTTACAAGAACGAATAGCTGACACGAAAATTTAAATTATACAATGAGAGCAACCACATTTCCTTCCTCACAGTTACACACACACACAGAGAGAGAGCGAGAACATTTAAGCCACGTAGGGTCTTCCTAATGTTCTTACATTGTAATCCTAGTGAGCGCTTTATGCAGCATGAAGTGTACGTAGCCTAAGGCGTGGAGAAATTATGATGACTTTAATTTCGAAATGGAATTCTTCACTAATGAAATGTGGTAATACTGAGTCAACTGTGCCTTACATTTGCATTCAGATCCGCAAACACAAGAATTCCCTTGTATAAATACAATGATACAAACGATGTACAACATACATATATAGGCATTCTTACATACCGGTACATCAGAATGTGGTGTAGCTACAAGGTTAAAACTAGGACTCGAGACTTCCGTTTCTCCAGAGTCAGATCCTATTCCTATTCATGTATGCATGCTGTGAGAATAGTCCAAATTTTATTATGTATGTAGCCCAGTGTTACAATAACGAAGTACGAATTCAGCAACCACCTTCTTAAAAGTCAGCGTATATCTGCATTTATAGTTTTCTGTGCTACAGCTACAACCGCATGCCAACCTACTCACATGCACACTGATAATGCACATTGTATATCACACTCAACCGCAGGGAAGATGCCTCGACACGCTCCAAAGGACTGCAAAGCGACTCTGTACCGAATCCTGATTTGACCAATACGACGACTTTGATCGTCAAAAATCATCTGATGATTGGAGCTTTACAGCTTTTCAAAATTCCTGTGATAACTATTCGTTAAAGCCAATCTTACAAAAACTCAAATAATTACGCGATACATGAAAAATGTAAATAGGCTTGCGGTGAACTGGTGAGCGGAAAAGTAATTTCGGTTTTCAATTAGTCAAATATTTCAGTGTTTCGTTTTGACCGGCTTTTTTCAATTTCGACCGGGGTTAAAACCGGTTGAAACCAATTTCAGCCGGTTTAAATAGGTTAAAACCGGGTGATTTAATGGTTTTAACCGGTTAAAATTAACCGGTTAAAACCGGTTGAAATTGATTTAAACCGGTGGTTTTGACCGGATGGTTTAAACCATCCGAAACACTGAAATATTTATCCCAACACTAATCCAAAGAGTCGCATCACAGTAGTATCTTCTATGTATTACACTATAATGTTTCAGCGAATATTGACAAGGTTATTCATGGTGTAATGAAGGTTCGAGTGAATGATTTTGTTCTGTGAACGATTAATTTCAGGAAATCGTACAAAAAACCTAATCACAATGAAAATTTTAACCTTGCCGGGTTTTTTGGGGGGAAAATTGCAAATTTTTTCCCTGACCACCATTCATTTAAATTTTCAATTATTTACATTGCATTTCAATTGTAAATGTATGGTAATAAGTATATAAATACATATAGCGGCAATGCTGTTTTGTGCATGTACATATTATATGATTTCATTCGTGCAGACAAAACTTGAATTTTTTAAGTAAATGTATTCGTCACTCACCTCGGGCTCTGCAGATAAGAGATTGTGATATTCGTGACTTGGTTTGATGGAGCGTTTGGCAACTCTCCGGTGCACGAAGTGATAGTACGATGGAAAAATCTGAAATAAAAAAAAAGAGTTTTTCATTAGTTTCTCTTTTTAATGCGGGCATTAGAGGTGTCTACAATTAAGACTCCGCCCATCGTCAAGTCATACATAGAATTCTTTTAACACCACGAAAATGTTAATATTAAATATATGATAAAGCGTAGGTCTCATAATGTGATGTAATAACATGTACCAAAAGGTTTGTTGCATGCGGATGGTATGCGTCAAAATGTTATAACTAGATTCCGGAATACCTACTGTTATATCTTTAATTCACTGATATTTGTGCAAGCTGGATTGTGTAATAACGCTTTCCCTTTCTTTAGTGCTTCCTCATGAGTGCTCATTTTCTTAATGTATTTTTATTTAAAAAGAGCCAAACCCGAGTGTTACGTAGTGTTATGTATAGGTGGACTTTAGACTTTCTTCACCCAAAAACAAACAAAGAACTGAAATTTAAATTCATAAAGAAACTAATTACAGTACCCCGCAGGTAAAAGAGTCTCTCATGTATTTTAATGAGAAACGCCTCATTTAGTTTCATTTTCTTTTCATTTTCAACTATTACTCATATCCTTTAGAAACACAAGGAAACACGATCGAGAGATGCTCACATTACATGGTACATTCTGGGTGTACGACTTCAAACTATAAACATACTTAGTATACATTAATATCAACTCACTTTCCCTTTTGCGAGTGCTCCACTTGGCGTGGCTTGGGAATGTAATGCTCGAATTCTGCCTGAATTACTAGAAGACCGTCTTTGCTTACTCGTTGAAAGTAAACATAAACCAAAGCTACTCTTCTTTCAATGCGTTTTCAACTTTCTCATCCCAATACCCCTTCTGGCTGATGAGTTGATATGTACATTACATATCCGTATTGTATAAACCACTATAAGCTATATAAGCTAGGCTCCCCACAAGTTAAACATACAGTCTGGTAAGTATTTATGTATATCGCTTAAAGTATAGTACACCTTTAAGCAGCCCGTCTCAACAGCATTATCAATCTTAAAGGCACTGCTGCTGATATGATGCACACGCGAAATTCTCAATGAATGTTTTTGTTACTTTCCTTTCATGTCCAGCCCACTAAATCTGTGAGAATTTGAAAAAGATGTCCAACAAAATTAATGTATACGCCCAATATAATTCCAAGTTCAACCTATCACTTTCAAAGCAATTCAACAAACTGCACGTAGTCTTTTCAACCAAAATTCCTTCCTCGAGCTCCACAAAGCTATTACAGATTGTTACAAGTGAAAGTGAGCACTTGTCTACACACTTCAAACTTAATTAACAGTAAGCTTCAATAATAATTTATGCACGAGCATGGCAGTTTCTAATAGATTCTAACTACCCAAACCAACCAATTCTGATTATAATTCTGGGTAAATAGACTAAACATGGGCACGCAAGTACCTTTCATCAAACTTTAAGCAGATAGCTAACAGACATAATAGGAATAAATTGAGGGGGAATGAATATGTTATAATTATGTGAAGACTTGCCGACTTCCCCGTAGAGGTAAGCCATAAAATCCGCAAATTTTCAGAGGAGATTAAACTCAGATTAATTTTCATTCCATTCCAAGTTAGACCCATTTCAGGAAGTCAAGAAGCCCAAAGTTGTTCCATTTTCTTCCTTACGAGCGAGAGACCAAGAGGAAGAACAAGAACCAAAACAGAAAGACATCAGTGCAGACACACACACAGAGAGAGAGAGAGAAAACGAATCGATACTTCAGTTGCTTACTCTCTTTATTTTCCAAGCGTCTCACGATGTACCAGTACTTGACATTACTTTCTATTTCATTTCACCCATTTCTTTCCTTTCACAACGTTCACTCATCCCGACTCTGTGTGCTTGATTTCTTCCCTTGGCTCCTGCATCGTCTGGAGGTGCATTCCATTGACGCATTCTCTGATCCATATGGAAACTGATTTAATTTCTTAACACAGGCAAAGATACGTGCTACCCCCCACATAAGATCGCTCATAGTAAATAGTACATTCTCTATATTGTACTTACAAAATGGTACTAGTAGTCCTCCAGCAGAATATCCGATCATGGATAAGATCGTAGTGCACACACAAAGCTATAACCAATATGTAAGAACTTGTACCTACCACCACCCACCATCTCCAGAGAATAGCACATTGCGATTTTGGCACACGTGCTCAACTTAAGTCATTCTGTAAACTTTAATAACAGCTCAAGGATTATAAATTGAGGCTTAGCTCAGCAAGCAGTGCCTTTCTCCTCCTCCTCTTCATGTTTGTGATGCTCTTTTTCCTTACCTACTTTATTTCCAGTTCTTTCCTGTCGGCCCTGATCAGCTCAGCTACTTCAGCTGTTTCCACTCTCTACTGTTCCGTACAACTAAATATAAGTATAGGTACGTTACTATGCAGTAGCAAGATATGTAGGACATATGCATTAGGTAGGAGTCGGCAGGTTGGCGATGTAGACATTCTAACAACTGCATTACTTACAGTAGCTAGGTATGTATAGATTCAGTTCAAATGGCATACCACCAGCGGACGAACTGGGTGTGCACTGTGGAAACAGAGGAAAGAATCGTCCGTACTGTTACACAGAAAATACATTTCAATTCACAGTCGCATTTAGCTAACGATAAGTAGGAACGTGCCAGCAGTCTGAACTTCTTAATATAACATTGGCCAATAAAGGAAACGACAAAGTTTTTCCGAGCAAATGAGGAGGAATCACATAAAAGAGTCGATACATTAATCATGTTGGTGACTGTGAAAGATAAGACGATCTTACGGTTTGTGGAAACTGAAAACGCTCGTCCACCATCCATCTACAGATAGATATGAACTAGTGCTGCTTGTGTATTATACAATGCTAACACAACATACACAAACTAACTGCTAGCTACTACTAAATAACCAAAGCTGCCTACACTTATAATTTAATATATATATAGTTTATACAACGTGGAAAGACGGCATTGGATTTGTAAATACTTGCGACACAGACACAATACAGTTCGAAACAGTTAGGTGCCTACATAGGTGTGACTTCTACTCCAGTAGCACCAAGAGTATTTTCCTTACACTTGCTCAGTTTATAGAGCGTTGAGTTTGCAACGTAAATAGAAAAAGCTAGGCGTGTGTCAAAGCATCATTAGAAACATTACACATCACTCCAACTTCTTCTCCTTTATCACTTTCACCTAAGCGTTTCTCCCATTTGTCATCCCGCATCCTCTAAGAACTTACGGCACTTTTTTTCCTTCTCCCTCTTTCTCCTTGCTCACATCTCATCTTACGCTTGGATCGCTCGCTGTTCAGCAACCATTGCAAAAAGATAGAGAACGGAACTTGGAGCCCAGGCAGACAGTCAGACGGACAGAACAGAGCTCAGAGGCAACATTTTCCATCCAAAACAAGCCACAAACATCATTAAATTTCAAGCTAGAAGCAGAAGTAGTGGCTCATCATCATCATCATGAACTTCATTCTAACAAATCGCCCACCAACTAACACACTGAAGATAAAGTCGTGACTTTTATTTTTATTATCAAACCGTTGCAGACCTGACTGACTGTAGTTGTATAACCTGTGCACAGCACAACAACAACGCAATATACGCACTACGTGCATGCATATTATACTTACTATTATCACAGTTTTGCAGCCAGCCACTTGAGCTAAATGTTTCCCAACGTGCTTACTTAACTTTCCATAACATTCTGGAAAAACATGAAACATGACCAAACAAAGCAGTTGAAAGTCAGTGAGCGCACTCTCATCACGATTTAAACTCACACAGGCAAAGAAAAAGATTATAATCTTTTCATTCCTTTACCTTACTCTATAAAAGAGAATTTAATATGTAAGACTGATCCACAGCGAGCATCTCAAAACCCTCTAAACTTTCAACCTTTGCTTTTCAATAAAGGAAATTAGATTACAAAATGATACGTTTACAGCTAAACTCGTCTGTGGAAAAATTGTGAGAGTATTGACGTGAAGGGAAGTTGGCTGGAAACAACAGCAAACCTTTCTCAAGTCCGCTTTACGAGCCTTGTACTGAAGAAAGAAAACTTTATACCTCAGTAGAGTAGCTATTGGTTTCTCGTGATGGTGGAGCATAAAGTATATTAATCTAGATCTAATGCTGAGTGCTGAAGGGTGCCCATGTGGTAAGAGACATTTAGGCTTCTGACAGTCAACCGAACCCGCGAACAACCCCGTCATCTCACTGTGTAGTGTATGTACTTTGTATATAGATACATACTGTGTGCGAAAAAGGACAGTCAGCCAGAAGAAGCAGAGTAACTATTCCATACGTTACAATTCAACATTCCATTTCGTACTGATGAAAGGAGAGCAAAGACAAGAGAGGAGAGACAACATGGCAGTGGAGAAGGAGAGTAGCGCAAAAGTGAAAGTACATGAGAAAGTAAGAGCGGACAGTTAAGACGGAAAATAGGTCTTCTCCTTCTATAGATGTTTGGTCGAGCGTCACATACACTTTGGGATCTTTACGATTACGACTCGTTCTCCTCTTACATACATTACATTACATTGCTTTTGCTTGGCTGATGTGCTTGTCTCCCTTACTCTTTTCCTCATTTTCCATTTTATATATATATTATATGCATTATATGTATTATTTGGACGACTAGCGAGCAGCATATACCTACACGAACAGTAGTTAAGCCACTAGAGCCTCGTCTGCTCCGCTGATACTCACTCTCTCAGTATTTTCCTCATCTCATTTCATCTCATCCCGTTTTCCCCTTGTCTCCATCTCCACTCTGCTTTTCCTGTGCCAAGATATTCTTCTTCCAGGCTATTCATTACTGGTGAACGCATATCCACTATACCCTATAAACATTACATGACACAAACACAAGAGCTCTCCTATACAATACAACACTGTACTACAAAGAAATTCACTTTCCATACGAATTTTTAGATAGCTATATATATGCCATCTTTTCTCGAGTATCCTACCCTTCCAGTCACATTCAAAATAATTATGCACCCTTTCCAATTCAATAGCAATATAATTGAGACTGTAAGTATAAAAGAGAATCCACCGTATTTCGCTTTCTCATTACTACAAACGCCCAGAGTTCAATTCTACCAGAAAAGAAAGGAAAGCGACCGAATTTCCCGTTAAAAAGATATCAGTCTTGATTCGGTGAACTCTTACTCCATAAAACGCCGAATTCTATTTCTTTACACAGTTAGCTAACTTCAATAAATCCTTACACTTTGCAATTACATTAAGAAAAATAAATTAAAGATAGTCACTGCTAAGACTCATTGAACCCGCACAGCTCTCGTTTCACACTGCATTAAGCTTAATTTTTAGTTCAAATCACATTCAATTCAATCCTTTAAATTGTATACCCGTTGTATAAAGTCATTTCATTTTCGAGCGAGCAACGACAAGCACAGTACTGCAATGAAAAATATATTACTTTTAGTGCTTCAAGAACATTCCATTCATTTCGTGCTGAGAAATATAGAAAAGAAAGTTACCTAATCCATTAAAACAACAGCGCTCATATCAAGCTGATATAAAAGTTAACTTAATTCGCTCATGCACACAAAAAGCAACCAGCGCAGGTACCCCAACGCCATCAGCACATCAAAACTATCTTTCTTTAGTTGTGACCCCGCTCTCTTGTTCAGTGGCAACAACAAAAAAGTCAAGTCAAATTGAGTTGCGGGAGAGATTGCCTCACTACAGGCAACGGATGAAGTAGAAAGTGTAAGTGAAAACGAAAGAGAAAACACTTCCACACGACCACGTCTCTTCCACTTATTTCGCTCGTTTAGATGTTGTAGCTAAGATACCAGCCTCTAGTGTAGTAGGCACTAGTAGGAAGGTAGTAGGAAGATGTATGGCAGCCAAACTCAAACTCAATGTGTATACTGTGTACAGCTACTAAACGCATGTACAAATAGTAGGTAAGTACATATAGTGAAAGGTCAATACAACGAATGCATTTATATGTTTATAGCAACATGGCGAGATATCTACAGCAACAACAGGCGTACGCAGCTACCAAGTTGGTAGTTGCGATGTGTTTTATCTCTATAAATAGATTTAACTCAACTTAACTGATGTGAGTGAGCTAGCTTAGAGCAGTCATTGAGTAAAGTCTAGGGAAAGCTGAGAAAGAGAAAGTCACCAGAAGACTCCAATCGAAGAAAATTCGACTGCCAAAGTGATGGGATGTGATATTCAACCTGCTAGCGGCAATCTACATTCCACTTCCCTATTCAACTCCATCACGTACCTCAGTGGCAGATAGGAAGTGGGAATCGACGCCAGTAAGACACTGCTGCGCCTCCTTCGTCATTCCTAACACTGATCTTTAACTTTCAGCCACAATGGTGAATTATTAGCAGAGAAAGGTAGCCTTATAATGAGTTCTTTACTTTAGACATTGTACATACTAGTGCACACATTTATTACTGTTGGATCATATGTACTATACAGAGTAAACGTGAGCGTTTGTAGTATGTATGCATGCATGGGGGCGAAGAAGATAAACGGGAGAACATATCAACTTTCCTGGTAGATACATTACATCAAAGTCAAAGGAACAATTAGAGAAGAAGAATGGCATTAAGTATTGCATTCATTTCTGATAATTTACTATAAAGAAAAGACAAGTAAAACGCTAGAACTTCACTTAAGTCAGTATAAAAGGAAACAGAGGGATTTTACTACCAAAGTAAGAGCATCACACCACACCCAAAAGCCCAAAACAGCAACTATCTCTTTACTCTCATTTTGTATTTCATTCTTCCAGCATTACTACAACACAGCAACTCTCTGGGCTACTATTCATACGAACAATACTTTGAATTTGTTATGTGAGCAACATCCACCAAACATGGTAATATAGATGTATACAAGTACATATATGTAAAGGATTGTCTAGACTCATTTTAATGTCTATTATAAATATACCTTGGTATTTATACACAGACAACATCTAACAATAAGCACAAAGTACATCTACCTTCTTTCTGGTCTCTCTATAATTTACACGTTCGTTCTGGAGGTTTCATCTGAATGGTGAATCCCTTTGTTCAGCACACTGCTCACATACGCCCAAGGAAAAGTATGCACGTTTTGTGTCCGTACGCCGTTACAACGAAAAACACTGTGAGTCTTTCTCCCACACCAGTTTCGCAACAAGCAAATGGAGGAAAAGACTGGGGAAAAGGAAGAAGCAAATGAAAGAAGGAGAGTCGGGCCACGTACACGAAGAAGGCTCAACTCAACGTAACAAAGTCCAAATTCCCAACTCTATGTTACCCATAACAAAATAAAATAAATGACGTTTCTAGAATAATGAGAGTCGCTTGAGCCGCAACCAGCGTAGCTTAGTATTCACTAATGTCCACGCATAATATAAAATGTATGCTGTAGAACATGGCATAAAGTTGGCACAGAGTACCTCATCACAGCAATTTCAAAGGCTCACTTCTATATTTTTACAACCTTAAAAAAACCTCGGAGTGAAACTACTTGCTTTCTCTATCTCACTTTTTCTGTCGTTCCCATTTTAACTCCACTCAACCTTCCCTTCCCATTTCTTCCCCCACCGTCTTACTACTACTACACGCTCACCAGAAATAAGCTAGCATTTTATTCCCAAAGTTGGCAAGAGCACAACGGGAACTCGAGCTTATTTTCCACCCACTATATTTATGCACATTTCTCTTGGAAAATTGGCATTTAGAGCGGCTAGCTACACAATAACTTGGAATCAACTACCAAGAATCCTAACAATAAAATGTTCTATATTCAATCACATAGTCATTAGGAATTTCAACCCGATAATTTCCTATTTAATTTACATGGTCGTGCTGTGATCACAGTTCAATGGCTCAAGCTCGCCTGACGCATCAATAACACTGACTGAGAAAGAGAACAATGCAAGACATGACATATCCTCACAGAATACAAACACAGTCTCCTCTTCGCACCAGCAGCCTCAGCTAAATATCAAAATAAACATGATGAACCCATCTTTTGTACCTTGCTTGTGCTGATAAACAGCAGCTTAGCCTTGTACGACTACGAAGCACTAGCAGCACAATACAAAATCTACATCTCTGAAGAGCCACATATCTTTAGAGAGCAAAAGAGAAAAGAGAGAGAGAGAGAGTGTGTGTGTGCACGCTCGATGCTTGTATGTAGCAGTTGTAGCACAGGGCACAATGTAGCAGAGTTCAGTTCCGCCAACTCGGAGCAGCACCAGACGAAAAGAGAATACATACATAGGCATTATGCACTAATGCTTCTTGAATACTCAATGACTAACGTTAAGCTATACACGGGACTTGTGCGACTCCAGCACAACCAGAGACTCTGTAGGTGCTCCATTTTCCACTGAGCGAAAAGACCAAAACTATATCAGGGGTCATTTATCATCCTGTGCAAATAGGCGTATTAGCACCTTTAGCTGATTCAAAGGAGCACTAAACTACCGTGCTACACATATACAACAAGGGCACATACCGACTCAGCGAGAGAGACCATACATTGTACGTGTAAACTTTTTACTTAAGCAAAGATACACTACTACTGCCGGAACCTCTAACTCTGTGCATTGCAATGCAATTTCGTGATACACCGAAAGTGTATATGAAGCTTGTCTTCTCTCTCTCTCTCTCTCTCTCTCTCTCTGTCGTTCCCCACCGTACGTAAGTCTTGCAGTAAATACACAATATTTTCCCACGGCTAAGTGTAGTCCTCACATAAATGTCATGAGCAACCACCTTTTCCAGGAGCAAATGGGGATTTTTCCTACTGCTTTTAAAGAGTCTTCACCTCTTTTCGTTTGGTTCGTGTAAGTATCACCCTCCTGCAGAAAATAAACCCTACGATATTTCGACTAATGGACAATTTCCCAGCCTTACTAGGTACTTGGTTACCCATTAGCTTACTCAATTGACCACCTACTCTACACTTGCCGATTCCTCCACTTTACTTCTAATGTCCTCCGTGTCATTTTCACTTATAACTAAACTCAAACACACAGTCGTGTTTTCCCTGTGTCTGCAGCAAAGCAACAAACGAATAGTGCAACCTTCGCAATTACTGGAAACCAAATTATTCTCTGTGTGTGTGTATGTGTGTGCATTTCGTTGCTCATTCTGTCTTTCTATACGATTGAGCACAATACGAGTATCTGTAAATTGCATGACAGCATTTTAAATGAGAAACACCACAACTTGCTCGATAAATAGACTGAGGAAGCTTCACAAACTACTCGCCAAGAACAAATGAAAATGTTCACCGAAGGCGCTCGACAAATCATAAATAAAGTACGATTCTTTCTCTCATGTGCTAGAATGGCCCATGCAATATATAATAAAAGAGATAAGACTAACATGCACATTCTAACACATAGGACACACACAAATTCGGTTTAGCCAAGTAAGTCGTGCTCAACTTTCTCTAGTTCATATATCTGTATGTATGTTTCTACATGTATAACGGGGGACGTATCAAACTGGCTAGTTACACAAAATGTAGCATGCACCCACCCGAACCATGCACGTTGCCACTTATTGTTGGCTACCTACCACTCGTAGAGAGTATTTGTGTACACACACGGGCACGCTCGTAACCACAAGTAAGCTAGCCTGTGATAGTACTTACTCTTCGAATTCAGTTGGAAAAGCTTTTTTGTAGTGGTCAACAAAAAATACAATATGTGCAGGAAAAAGAAGAGAAATTCTTACGAAGTGCTAAATTGGCCACACCACAACAGCACTCACAGACTGCGAGATCAACAAAATGAACATCATATTGAAAACCCAATAAAGAGAGGATGTCTTTCCTTCTACTCGTTGTATTGTATGTACCACTGCTGTGCAAACACTATATGTATATATATATATATATATATGTAATGTACATATTATATATACCACTAACAGTATAGTAGTGCCCACTTTACGCGTTTCTCTCTCTCCCCCTTCTGCCCATCCTTAATTCATTTTCCTCGCGAGATCTTCCCCCTTCGACAACAGTTGAAGAGGACCCAAAATAGAAAATAGACATCATGAAAAAATGACCTGAAAGACCAGAGTATTAACTGAATTGCTACATGTACACAGTAAATACAGACATCAGTTTCCCTTGTTTTACAGCACACCCATTTTGTGTAATAGAAAGAAATGCTTCGGGCAGCAACAGCACAGCAGTTTGTCTTGTTAAATAAAAATAAGATGGCCATTTTTAAAAAAGGCTTCGCAATCATTTGAATTAATTGGAAGGTATTACTTAGGGGATGCACTATAGCTTTATCGTTCCCACCACTGCGCACATATGTACTTATTACATGTATATATATTGCATGCAATAATACTAAGAGTTTGTTGCACTGCATCAACCATGAAATTCGTTACATTGAGAACAAGTTTTACAGCTCTGTGTGGAAAAGTAGCGCTTTACTCAAGCGTTTAGCTATTAACCGACGAGTACGAAAAAACTTAGCAAACTGTTCGAATACCGATAGAGTCGATCCTAAACTACCCATTCAAGATTAGCTATACTTTCATTACAGCTTGTTTATAGGGCAGTAGAATATGTATGGTAGCTACTCCAAGCACCGTCCATTACGAAACTATCATGAAACAGAAATGAAACGGAATACAAAGGAATAAAGAAGAAAGAGGAAACTAAGTCCGATACGCTGAGTAGTTATCGAATTGGAGCAACGACACTAGAAATGGTGCGTATCATTACATCGTAAAAGATCTGCAAAATACGACAAAGTCACCGGCACAGTGCCACGAAAGCAAAGCTTGAAGCCTTTATTTTCTTCATATTACTTGTAGTATTGCATTGTATTAGCCGCTGCCGCTGCATACCTCCATACCGTTCACCCCGTCAACGATGTCACACAGTATAATGCACCGTGAGCAAAGGAACGTGGCCTAGCCTCACAATCTATTTATTTTATACTGCATACGGATCTAGATGTAGGAAGGCATAACATCGCACGCACAGCATCGAATCACTAATTCTGGCAAGGAATGCGAGAGAAAAAGCAAAGCAAAGCAAGTCTGCCCATGCCATTCCAATATTCATAAATCACTTGAGTCAGAGACTTTCTGATAAAAAATGGAATGAAAGCAGACAACGATTCCGACGTTTCTTTTCCCATAAAATGTCAGATAAAGGAGTTACTCCTCACTCTTTTAGCTCAGCCCAACTCTTCCGTCTCTTTCTTTTTCTCTGAATCTCTTAAATAACAAGTATAAAGTCTTCACTTGTCTCTCGTATAGGCCAGCACTGGAAAGTAACTCACAGACACAGCTCTACATTATCTATCGGAACTAAGCTGTGGATATGTACGTCTTCGGGAGGATTTGCTGTCCAAGCTCCTCTGTCCATTTTTTACGCTCCAGTCAAATTTCAGTATTCATAAAAGAAAGAGATGGAGGCTGTGTGTATGTGTATGTGTAAGAGAGAGAGAGATAGAGAGAGAGATGAAAATAACAAGATTTAAATTACTGTTTAACATACCTGATACACACCACAGCAAATATCACTAAAATCCATCCTGACATCCTAACTATGCATAACCAAGGCTTAAAGAAAGTATCCACCACATTGAAACTTGTCTGTTAGTCCACCACACTGAAAACAGAGAACTCATATCCGTCCTCTACTTTTCACCGTACAATAAAAATGCAGAGTCGTCAACTCTGTAACGATGATTCCTTCCTAACGTTTCTTCTTCTTTGAAATGGCTTCAAAGAAAAGATATAAAAATACTGGACGAACTTAACGTCTTTCTACGTGTCGTACTCACATACCTTCGAAAGTACATAAAATTTTCCTGTCTGCTGATATTCATTCGTTTCACTTGAGGAAATCGTAATATCAACCAGCAGCAGACGGCAGAGTCCGTCTTTTGAACAAGTTATAATATCAAATCCCTATCTTCATCTTTTCTTCACCAATACACTAGTCAGCCGTATCAGACGCGATTTCAAACACTAACAATGAGTAAACGACTACATTTAGCTATAGTACTATGTGAAAGTACTTACTCAAATGTGGATACAAGCGACTCAAAATCACCAGTGTCAACCCACCCCGCCAAAAGCTACAGATGCACTGCACACACTTCACAACTCCACCAACTATGTATCTCCTAGGTACGTATTATACTTTCTGCTGCTGTCGCGGCGTGCATTTTATTTGAGACACTGTGGCACACTTCAATATTCTTTCCTTCCGCCTATTCAACCCTAAATCTTTCATTTCCTTTCACCATTACATCGGCCATTTCGCTTTCAGGTTAAAAAGCGAAAGAAATTTATCGTCAGGATTAAACGAACAATCACATGACAGTCCAAAAGAAGACCAATGATACAAGAAAGACAGGCTTTAAGCATTTCGTGGTAAACCAAAATGCATTTATATCCGTTAATCTCTACATAAGAAACAAATGCCGTCCTCTCTTGAGAACGAATATTGTGTGGTAACAAATTGCGCTGCAAACATACATCTGTTCTTTCTCGTTGGAAGAAAGAAAACCAATTAAAAACTTAATTCTTTCATAAGCCATATTTAATCACACAACGATGGGGTGCTATAAAAACAAATAGAAACTCTATTGGAAAAGGATTGAGTATTTAGCTGAACTGAACTCGTTCCTAGAAAGATGGAAGAAAGATACTCATTACTCGAAAACAATGATGCAACAGATTGAATTATCACGAAAATGATATAATGAGTCCCATCCTTGGGCTCGAACAGGGTCCCATAGGACGCCGATCGGTAACTGTATTACCAGATAAGGCAATTGCTACTAATGCAACTTCACCCCTACCCACACAGATCACATCAAATAGACCATGCAATAAATATATCGAAATATAATACGCGGTTGCATTCCTCTAGTATTTCAAAGATTTCCGCATTTTTATTCGACAATAGAATCAATTGTACAATTGTGCACAGAATTCATCCCGATGTAATACAAAATGAAACGAATGAAATGCGTTAGAGAATGTAATTTCTTTGTAAGCGTTATGAGTGGGCTACAGATAGCACAAACACATCTAGTAGAGTGTAGGTACGGAAACAGCACTTCGTGTCTCCAATAAAAGGAAGACAAGAAATTCTTTCTTTCTCCAATTTTTATCTATCTTTTCCCATAGGAAAAGAATTCGTTGTATGTATCCACTGAATTCCATTCGTAGCCCTTTCAACTTCGACATATATGGATACGTAGTAACAGAGTAAGACGAAGAAGGTAACGGAACCATCGATCACTCCACAGGAGGATCACAAGGTCTAACGGTTGACGTGAAAAGCAATGCAAACTTCAATTCATTCCTTTGATTGCCACATCAAAGTCGACAGCAGTCCTACTCTCAAACATAACAAGTGCAGGAACATAACAAATAAAATGACAAAGTGGAAATCTATAGTAAAGTACAAATCTAATGGGAAATGATCACGATAGACAGTCCATTGGACAGTTAGTGCAATCGGATTTCCAGCTGAAAAAATACATCCATTTCTGTTACATTCTTCACACATTTGTATCTTTCTATTTTCCTAGTAAACGCTCCACCACACTCCACTTAGACGCGTATTAGTCAATTACTGTTCATTGTACTTTTCACTTTCACTTTGTATTGGTACTATAAACACTTAAAGTAATACTAATAAGTAATTTAATGTATCCTGCCAAAATTTCACACAGAGATCAAATGCTATGTTATTACCACTCCTTTCATTTCAGAGAATTCTGTGCTGCACCTGCACCGACATGCAAGATTAGGTACAAATTACTTGTAGGTAAACGCTAAGAGAGCATTGAAATCAAAATGTCCACAATGCACATAGTCTCCTTAACTTTCGGTGTTCTATACAGGGTGTACTCATACACAGCTTGTGAGTGAATGAGGCTTCATCCTCATATTTTATCCTACGATATATTAATACCATTACCAAAGGGAGAGTCCATAAGTGAAATTCCTGTCTCATTTCACTTTCACTTCACTTTAAGTTGACTATCTGGTAGGAGCACTCTCCCACTCATCGATAACAACTACTACAATCTAGTTTCTCCATTGCTTTAATATTTCTTAGAGCTACTATCACACAAAATAAATACAAGACTTAAACTCGCAAAGTATTCTTGAACTAAAGCGTTTTGAAGTGGAAGTGTTTCTGCCGTAAACTCTCCCTTTCATACTCAATTGTGCCCCTACATGCTAAATGAAACTTAAAAGCGTTCCATTCCAGCACGTCTCGCAACTGTTGTCTACTTGCTTCATTCAACGACTAGTGACGACAACCTTCATTTACAAGTGCGTACACTACAAAAATCGATGTGACATCCCGAATGAGAGTACGTATATAACTTTTACATCAATTCCTTCCTTCCCCTTCATTTGCCGATTAATAAAAGTTTCAAATGCAATTACACACATATGCATCACCATGTACTCGTAGTCAAAGAGCAAGCGATAAAATTTCCGTGCTTGATTTGTCTCCCCTCACGCATTCATCGCATGTTCATTGATACAGAAAGCCAACACCGCTTTTCGATTCACCGTGAATACATGGTGAATGAGAGGAGGCATTAGAAATGTCGGAAATCTGTCTAACGAAAATGAATTGCATATTCGCCTACGCATAACCAAACCATAAGCTATATAAAATGTAAAAATATTAAGATATATCCTACTATTGGTGGAGACGGCCACTGTAAATAAAGAAGTAAGCTTATCGTTCTCCCCCTTTTCTCATTCATAGTAAAGTAGAAAACCGAACTTCTTAATCCATTCATTCACTGGCTTTGTATATACCATTTTGTGCGATGTGACAGTTGTTGTGAAAGAATCATTAAAACTTCCCTTGGCTTACGTCCATTTTATTCCCTTTATTTCTAGCAAAATCAGCAACACCCTTATTTTACAACTGAAATTTACATTTACATGCGAATCTGTATAAACAACAATGTTTACATTGCATGTGTAAACAGAACGAGAGAAGAGAGAGACAGAGCAGTTGTAAGCGGTGCACTATATTATGTAAAAAGGCTTGCACAGTTTTGACAATGAATGAGGTATCTATGTATTCATACATATAGAATCTGATTTCAAATAACACGAACTTGTATTCCAATTTGACACAATAACCATTTTGGTATTAGCTTTACTAACACTCAGCGGGGAATGTAGTTCGGTCATGCCGTTAAAATCATGGAAGCGTCTAATTAGTCGAGACATCGTAGTTCTTTACGACTATTAAATGCTACCTACTGAACTTTCCCAATCAAATGCAAATGACCTTTTGAGTTTTGACTTGGCCAACATCACCCATTCACCAAAGCAATTTGCATGTAAAATCAAGGAGAGAAGTGCAGAGTTAAATGCAATGAGACGTACTTTATGCGGGACACTAATGCTACGCGTAATGCTACGTGAGTAGTACCATAGTTTCCAGCTTAGCTTTTACTCAATTCAAGTCAACTCTACTTACTGTTACTTACTGACTGTACACGTACTCTCAAGTACTTTCAGACTTGCACTATTCCTTCTGAAAGGGATGGGGAAATAGTACTGCATAAGTAACGGAAAGCCCTGGAAACCAGATGCGGATGACATAATGAACTTCAAACCATGGCCAGGGGAGCTTTTTAGCCGCATAAAGAATTCCAGTCAAGCCTCCACTCCCAAAATAGTAACGAGTTTTGCCGTGTGCAGTTGATACTAAAACTTCAGCTTTTCAGATTTCAGAGCCCTTAACGTACTTTTACACTGCTGCCTGTCATAGCATCCAGTGCACAACGAGCCACCGCCACTACTGCTACGAAAATATTTTCGTATCACACACATTAATGTACCTAAATTACATGACAAAGGTCATAGAACTCTCAGGATAGATCTTATGTACTGGTTGAATTAGTATCTATCTGCCACGTTAGCTATAGGCATGGTGATAGTAAGTTGCAGTACACAACAACAAAAGACAACGATCATCCTGGCTTTGCGGTACCACAAGATTATCAAAGCGCCAAAGTATAGTGCATACCGAAACAAAGAAAAAAACGAAATCGTTTCAAGATCGCTCTTTAAGAGGAGGAATGGCTACAGTCACACAAATGAATCTCGAACATTTAAACTACAGTGACATCAGTGTGAGAGCCAAAGAGTACGTACAAAAAATGGAACGCACCATTGCAGTGCAGCAGCAGACTAAAGACTAGTAGCTGACTGAGTAGCGTCTCCTATGTACTTCTACATGCTAACGTTCTCTTGTCATGTTTCGCATTTTTATTTCTTATTTTGACCCCACCAATCTACATTTGACTGTTTGAGGGCAACTGGCAATCTTTTATACTTCTTTGGCTGTTCCCTTTGCTTTCTCAGTGTTGGTTGCAACTCAAGTTCCATTGTTTCCCCTGCGTTTAGCATTTCTCATCTCCATGTGCTTTGTCCATTACACCAGCACTCCATTCCTCTGCGACAAGCGACAGCAAAAACAACACCGTAAACTAAACAAAACAAGATGCCTTGTCGTGTCACCGCTTGCATTCACAATAGGCAACGCAGTGCTCACAAAATTCTACTAACTGGAATTCGGCCAACACTTAAGCTCGTAAAACCTCAAACTAGCATAAAGTGTTTGCATGCACTGCAATGCATTGCACCAGACTCGGAGACAGAGAGAAGTGCTGAAGATACGTTTCGCTTATCATATGCCTGATATTCATTGCTGCTCTGCTGTAGTCTCACAGTCTCAGCCTCTGCTTACACAATTTTCATAAATTCTACCACTACGAAACGTATTACAACAATATTTAGCTAGTACTAATTTATTTTATTGCCACAGCATTCGAATGTGCACTTAGCAGAAATAATGGTGGGGATTAGTAGCCAATGTTTATGTATTTACTGGAGAATTACGTCTTCCCATTAGACAAATGCTTCAATCGTTCGAACAATCATGCTGTCCTCTGCTTTCGACTAAAATACGGAGAAGTCAATAACAAGATGTGGGTGCACTGTATCAATCTCAATACATCATTACAATAGCATTGGGCTATAAACCACCCGCTCTTTAAACTTGGCAAACGAATATCAAATGTTTGCTAAAGAATGATGGAAGTCAAGTCAGTCGCATGCCCCCATTATCCTTTCCCATTACACCGCATTAGCTATGTCACATATGAATCGTCTCATCCATTACACACACACTAACATCCACTCATATGATGGAACAAGTTCAACTTGTGTCACAAATTATGAGAGCACCACCTGCTACAGACAACACTAAGATAGTAACAGAATGCACCAAATGGATTTTTACTATTCTCATCCTCTCTCTCTCTCTCTCTCTTCCTCTCCCTCTAAACTCCACACACGAGCCATCCACCATATTACGTGGTTCAAATAGAACGATCTTTCACTTTCCACGCGCCTTATTTGCAGCCAGACGTTTACCTCCCAATAAATTCTACAAAGGTGCTACACCTACACATGTATGTACATACTACATCTAAAGTTAGAGAAATGCTTAGCGGTTGTACTGATATACTGCGCACACACTTTTCCAGAGTGCTTTCTTTCAGTTTAAAAATGTATATTTCTTTTTTATATTTGCATTCTTAATGTAAATGAAAGTTTCTATGAGCAGTTAATATTTGTAAAAGTCAATTTAGAAGAATATGAGTGTCTTTTTCACTGTAGTTCACATTTCCATTGCTTGCGTCAGAATTCACGATGGAATTTGGAGGAAAAAGTGAGCCAGGGAAAACCTTCTTAGTTTTTATAATATGTAGCACATGCTCTTAGACAACTTTTTCTGGAAGAGCTCATCCATTACGATCTTTATTTACCTTTAGAAGAGCTAATTACACGCTTTTACTAATTTTGCCCATTTCTCTTTCCAAGTTTTCTTCTGCACACTTTTTCATTCATTTCAGTTTCTGTTTTAAAACTTTTACTTGCTTCGCTTGAATGTAGGCTATGCCTACGAGCACACACATATCACTCTTATAATATACGCTTTGTAAGCATTAATCTCATGAACTTTCCATGTAGCAATGATTTCCTCTCTGCATTGAGAAAAACATCTAGAATGAGCCTCTTCGTCACTACAAACTACCTGCTCCTCTATTTTATACATCAAAATTGAAAAAAACGGTTGAGGTAACTTCACGGTCGTACGCTGTTGCTGAAAAGAAAAGTAAACAATATATTGGGAAACCCGTGAAAAGTACTCGGAACAATTTCAGCTAGGCGTACACACACAGTGTACCCATGATATATTCAGGTGTGTGAGAGTTGCATCATCTAGGAGGCAAGTAAGTTCACATACTGTTCAAGACAAAACACGATCTACCCAAGAACGAACGAATTTGCTCACAATCACGGAAACTGTCTATTAAACTTCATACCAATGAACTGCAGTCATTAGGCTCTCGCCTCCATTCAGACTTATTCGTTCTTCGTATAGTTCCAGAATAAGTTTTATCAACCATATACATATCTCTACAATATTTTCCCTTCAGGAGTAAAAGATGAAGCAATTATATGGATTTTAAAATAAATTAAAACATTGCGTTATTCTTTACTTTGTCTACGGTAGGGACCCATAAAGTTGTCTAAAAGAAGGAGAAACTTCACACACACACGGGGCAATAAAAACTTTTTCCTCGCATGCGGTTCATGCAAAATAATAAAAGCGTAGAAAGTTTTGCAGCCGTGACACAAAATAATTTGGAGATGCATGACTGTCATTATAGTGTACAACTACCCGCAAAACAGAAAATTTCGCAAATCCTACATTAGGAAAGTGCGGAAGTAGAAAACAGAGTGAAGTACTCTGTCCATTTCTCTGCTCTGTCCCTTCTGAGGGCAAATCAGATTTTCCAAGAAGACAGAGATATAGTGCAACAAGAGATCGTTCTTATGGGGCGGAGCCTTATATACTAGCAATCTTTTAGTGAGTGTCTAAGCCTGAAGGAAGTCTTGCAAATCCGACGTGGTTAAGTCTACATTCAACTACCCTAACACAACACGTCCACTTTTCTTCAAATAGAAGCCATAGTACAGCTCCTTTCACTACATTATACATACACAGACTTTTGCGTACTCTCGTTGACATGTTGAACGCAACTCAACTGAAAATTCACATGAAAGGAAGAGGATTTGCTAAAAGAAAAAGTGGGAAAACACGATTTCCCACTTCTCTCCGCCGATAATACTACATGATTTGATTTTGATTTCGAAATCTAGTATAAATGGCCATGCGTATGAATGCAAAACACTTTGGTGGCGAGCATCAAGTCTTGTACTGTACATGAACATAATCAACCAATGTAGCATGAGCACATTAGAATAATAGAAGAATTGCGATATACTTTCCTAGGCATTACAACCGTTCTTTCACAAAAGGTTAAAATTCACTCACGAGAAATTCAATCTCTGTCTGTGCGAGAGAACTAGTAGACGGGAAATTCGAAATTGTACAAGGGAAAAGTTGCCCAACCTTTTAGTGCATACGTCAGGGATTTAAATTCTTAGTGTATATATGGAACTGCTATACGATTCAATAAAAGAAGTGACGGCGACTCATGCACTTACACAATATACTACAATGAGTTTCCATCCTCTCTCCTCGCCACCCCCTTAAAACTTTGCTAGAGGTAAACAAAAACTCCTATTTGCTACCATGTCATGCCATGACTCTTTAACTTTTCCTTCATTCTTTCCTTGCCTTCACAAATAACAACTTCACGCGAAAAGAGACTACTTTCGCACTTTTCCAGTTCTCTTGTCTGCCAGCTATTTCTATTACCAGCATTAGTAGACAGACACAATATGTGAACTGCGAACATACATCCAAGTACACAGCAAGTTGAATACATGAAATGTTTGTCCAACCAAGAGTTTGAGCTTAAGCCAACAAAAAATAAAGCATGGAAAAGAATAAACTAAAATGAAATCCCATGATCATGATTGCCCTCGAAAAGTATAGAGCGACTATTACAGAAAGAGAAAGCAAAGTTTACCCACCTTTCAAACTTTCACCGAACCGTACCCTATCCTTTCAGCCTCCCTATACATTTACTTAAAATACATACACTCAAAGGTTTTAAGTTTCTTAAAGTGAAAGCAAACTATGGGGCATTGCACGTAGCAGTTTACTATAAGCTCCTTTCCAGATACATTCTTTATTTATGTTGCAGTATGCGCCCAATATACTAAAATATAATGACTGCTGATCCAAATCAAACAGTATTATACATACTACATGACGGAAACATCTCCATTGATTCTCCGAGTGCATAGACTAAATGAGAACGAAAGTATATACACTTGTGTTCATGTTCAATTGCACAGCTTCTCGCTAATATATTATAATTTCAAACTCCATACATATGCCTGCCAATAAAGTGCAATGAATCTTAAACAGTTCTAGTGCATACCTCTCTATCACATATTTATGTACCAACATCTCTGCAAAGTAAAATCGTAATTATGTATTTGCTAACGTTCTTAAACCCATTTTCTAAAATACCTTTTTAAATGCTGAAAATAGTGCGGACGTACAATATCCTTTTTGGGGAAATGAAAAATCGTGTAATATTGTGAAAGCATGGAAAATTATTCCTGCACTCGCTGCACAGTACACCTACAGCAGGGAAATGTAATTATGAGCGCGCCAGCACTTCGTACGATATAATTATAACTCTAAATAGGTGGCACGGAGTGAGCGTGAAGCATAAATCCCAGCTTAACACTACAACACAGCAGCTGTATATTTGTACAAACACAATTACTGCATGTAAAAACATTATTTCCAGTGTAGGTCGCTTATTAATACAATTCTTGAATAGCACACCATTTTGCATTTCAAAATTAAAACAGCTATAGTAGTACATATATAGCAAGTTCGCCAAAGTCTACCGTATTTATTAAAAGGTTGTATGTTGAAAGTTATCAACTTTTCCATCTCCTAGACACAAACAAAGGAAAAGCGGAAGTGTGTTTCGAACATCACTTGCCACCGTCTAGTCACACAGTGCCACAAATTCTAAAGTACATTTCTGTTCTGTTCCCGTTTGTCATTCCAGGATCAAACCCACTTGAACGGAACTTAGCAACTAGTATCAACGTCAGCTTTCAGTGACTCGACTGTGGAAAATAATAAGAATACATTCACTCATTTCTACAATTTACATATACAGCTCAACAAATCAGATATTTTTGCACACAATGTACGTACAGAAGTACAGAACGCAAAACTTCATTTATCTGAGTGTCACATTTGTTTGTCGTCACACACCAGGAAACTCAGCTGGGTACAGTCAATAAAGCAAAACTATGCAGATAGTATTTACTCCTTGCTTTCAACGAACATATCTCTAATGTGATACGATATGAAATCTATCTTTGCGCTGCGTGAATCACTCCTGTTTTATCCCGGGATCTCAATTTCACAAACTCTCAACAGAGAGTCCTTAATTTTCTCTCCTCAACTTCATTCAACGAAAATTCAGATACAAATTTCGGTTTCACTCTTCGGAACACAGCATAACAGATCCAGAGAGCAAAAACAAAACGAAGTTCGTTGGTTAGCTTTGTTAAGTTGGCAGAGGGGGAAGGTAGTTGTCTTAGTTTTGTGTCCCATTTAGTTTCTGTCACGTCACAACAGGACACGACGTTTTGTCTTCGTCGTCGTGAGGCTTCACGAACGAGCGCAGACCGACGAGCAAAGAGAGCAGAGTGAAGCAACTCGCTAAATTAATTGCATCTTATCTTAACGACACGTAATGCTCACCATACGACACATCCAAAAGACTAAGGACTCTTTTCTCATTTCATTCCAATTTCTCAGCAATGCATACCAAGTTTCTCATTGCACAACATACGAACGTGCTTTCTCTTTCCTTTTAATACCTTTCATCTCTTTTACTTGCTCTCCGTGAGATCCAACTACGCAAGCAGAGTACATGGTACGAAACGAAACTGATGAATAAAGTTATTTGTTTGCTACAGAGAATTGGTTAGCAAAACATGAAACAGCCAACAGTCTATCAGATATAAAAGTCCTGTCACTAAGGGATTTACCTACTAAATAATGATTATGGAAGATCTGTACGTTCTTAGAACATGCAACTTTCTATGCATTTGTACCAAAATAAATATTCTTCCTATCCCTACTACATTTGTACTGCATACTTTATTGTGTACCTGAATTTACTTTGTACTACAGTAGTACAGTACATTTCAATTTTTTCAATAGAAACAACAAGGCTTATTTAAATAGGTTTCATTTCAGAGTTACAAGACTTTATGGTACACATACAATCATACTGAGTTTAATACAGAGGAAAACAAGAAGGAATCGTCGTCAACTCATGCATGCATTACTGTTTGTCTTGCTTGATCCATTGTCGTGTATGTACAATCCTCATTTTACTCAAAGTGAGCCTTCAATAACTGGTTAGGTGTATGTTAGCAAAGGCGATACAGTTAGCGCTATTGTATTTTTGAGAGTTTCGTGTACGTAGTAATTCCCAGTTCAAATAAGAAAAGCTGCAGAAAATGTGCGGTCCGCAAAAATGAATGGTATACAGAGTATACACCAACAAAGTAAAGAACGCAGAGAACGCATGTCGCCACGGAACCACTCCATTCAGTAGTCCATTCATTCAAACTAGTTTTGAACGTTACCTGCAACCAAAGTAAGGCATTGTGTAAATATAACACAGTCAGTCAACATTATTATATTCCCAATGGAGAAAGCTACAGGAGAAATGTATGTTTTTGCAAGTCATAACTCATGATCAATTTACTGACACGAGACAGCAATTCTGAAACCATCCACGAGCACAATTATATTATACAGTAGAATGTAGTCGTTTTTCACCATACATACTACAATCTAATAACTTACAATATAAATAATATGTAGGTAAATAAGCCTGTATTTGAAATGAAGGTGAGCCTAGTGTCAGTCCACTGTTACTTGGGCATTCGTTTATACAAAATGCAAATATTCGAGAAAATGCCTCCTCCAGCAATTTTAATGCTACATTATGTCGTGCATGATATTCAAATGAAAGGAATGTAACAGGGCTACACAGTGCCTGCTTTTGTGTCTGTTCGCTTTACGTCGTAATACGTTTAGGATCTGCATTGAACAATCACTTACTTGCTACAACCAGACTTATATTATTTGGACATTGGGATTTTTGTTCGAAAACAGCAGTTGAATAGTTTATTCGAATTTATTTTGTGCTTACGAGTAGGCGAACAATGTGTAATTGCATTAAAATTACCCCATTACTGCGTGTTCTGTTTTTCCTACTATACTAATACGAATTCAGAATGTGCACGGATCGTAATCATGAGAATCAGTGTCTGTTGGGTCGACAACAAAGCCAAAACGGGCAAGCAGGCTACCGAAGCCTGCTGGTTAGTGAAGCTCACTTTCAATTCACGTCTGCCGACGCATACTTTTACCACTGTAACACTGCGTTGCTCGCTATGTACAACCTTTGCATTCATCATCTGCATTAAAGATCTACAGAAGGCACGGCATAGGTAATAGGTATGTTATGTAATGTGTACTTGGCATTATTATTTGGGGAAGGTATTGCACAGTTCACTTACTCCGTGATATTGCTGAGCAAATAGCATCATGCATTATGAATGCCTACAAGCAAACGCAAACTTAGAGACAGTTCCTTTCATTCTCGTATTTGTATCCAGTCGACCGTTTCCTTGTTAAAATACAGTTGTCTGAACTGGGACTCGTACGACTCTATTTCTATTTTCGACTACCGCATATACCTACATACCTATAGACATACTTCAATCAATACTGCAACAACCAATACACAAAAAGGAATGCTACACACAGTCACAGGGAGGCAATCAAAGATTAAGCCACACAGTTGCAAATTATAGAATCTTTTTGCCCTACTATGCGGCCACACTTCACACAGTTGGAAACGTAACCTGAAAGCCAAAATAACGGGTTTGAAGGCAACCATAAAAAGATATGTACTGTTTTCAGTAGAGAACCAACGACACAGATGCGAATGCGAAAGCACTGAAACCAGGCTACACAATAAAGGTAATTAAAATCATTCAAAGGACTCGTTTCTGTTGGTGTGAGTTTGTATGATCACAACACCAATTTTAGTTGAGGATTATTTCCAATTATCCAATTATCTAGTAGAAATCATTTTACTTCTGCTTCACTTTTGCCGTCCAATTACCAAAATGCCAATTAACCGTTTCTACAAACAATTTTTTCTATAATATTTCATCTCGATTTTAAAACGCGACCACGAAATACTATGGACTTTTCTAGCTAAATTTCGAGAAATGTGAAGTCGAACTAATGAGAACAACCAGGAAGAAGTGCTGCACATACATTTTCCATCTCACATTTCATAAAAGTAGGTATGCGTTTTGGTATTAGAGAAAATCAGAAAATACAGAGAGGAGGACACATGGGGACTTTAGTATTAATGTTGAATTAAATGGATCATGGTAGACGAACAACAAAATTTTCATATCATTTTATTCAATTGCAGAAATATTTAGGGAAAAGATTTCTTCATTTGTAATCCAGGAAAAGGCGGCACCGAGTGCATAGAATGGTTACATTATGTTCAAGACAGTACAAATGCCTAATAACTATGGAATGCAATTTTAACTTACACACTTACTTAAGTCCGTCATGCAATAGATGCAATTATGTATTCAGTAAGGTAGTGTATTTAATAATGGAGAGAATGAATAATGGTACAACCAATATTTACACATCGTACATGGGAATCTTTAAACAAGTTTGTTGATATTAAGATATTGTCAATCTTACAAATTACAACAGAGCGAAAAGTTATTCTAAGGCTTTAGAATTTCTTCTTCTCCAAAAATAAATTCCGCATTATGCACACACTACACAAACACCCACACGGCCGATCCGTAGCCATAGCCATCGTTGCACTATTAGTGCTCTCACAGTAACATCGTATTTAAAGACAACATCCATGAAGATATATGAACTGCCTGTGAGGAACGAGACTCACAATTTACTTCAGAGCAAAAAGAAACAATTTCTCATGTCCCTGCCACAGCAAACTTTCTAAATCCTATATGAAGTCAACTACAGGAGTAAGATGTAGGCTGTTCTCTTTGCCTAACGAAAATGTAATAAATACACGAAAAACGCTCAAGAGCACTAAAATGTAAACAGATTCCTATTCACCCCGTGGTAGGTACATCATTTCTGAGCAAAAACTTATTGCATGCTTTATACAAAATGCTATCATACATAGCTCATCTTATCATATCGTATGATAATATAATATCACTGTGCAAAGTCTAGACACACTCAGCTCCTGTGAAATACCACGTTCACATATATGGTATCTATTGTGAGAAATGCTGGCTATCAAGACGCACAGGCAGTCTCATTTTTCATGTGATTTTTATCAGCTCACTTTCACTAGTCAGCCATTCGGCGATCCACTCTCTCATCTATTTGAATTCGTCCAAACTCAATAAGGTCTAGCAATTCAAGATGCATATAATACATCCTGCTACGATCTACTATCTACTAACGTGCACATGACTGCGCGCCCAAATGTGTAACCACCCAAAATCTGTATTTCTCTATTACATAGCTTATAACTACGTACGTATGTACATACATATAGTAGTGAACAGTATTACTAGTTAATGTATAGACAGTAGTGGAAGTATTAGTGGCACGACAAAAAATCAGTACCCGAAAGAACGACCCGTCAGCTCATACTTGGATAAGTGCAACGGAATGAAGAAGAGTGAATCACAGGCAGGCAGGTAAGACAAAAAATCATTTTAGGTATATCCAGCGAAAAAAGCTAGGCTCACGACTCTTTGGCTCATGTAGGCCATTACAGCACGCGTACGATAAGCTGAAAAGATGGTAATGATACTACGACAAGAATGAAAGAGAAAGCCACCGTAATTTTTCTCACAATTGGTCACATGACATGCGAGAATAGATAGGCTCATTTTTATTCATAAATTCTTTTATGTGCTCCATTAGTGAGTGAGAGCAAGTTCACTTCTTCTCCATCAAAAGTTTGCTTTCCTAAAGGATATTGCAACTTAGTGACTGGGGCCAAGTCAACCAGCAAAATTAAAATCAGTATGTATCCTCACTTATTGACATGTGAACGTGTCAGTAACGGGATTCGAATCTAATGTAGACGTATTGTATTTCCTAAAACTAGTGACTTTATCTGTCGTACCGTAAAACATGTGAATATATGTCCAGTGGTAGCGTAGAGCATAGTTGGTGCGCGATTACGTATCACATACATATAGAAGTTAACTGCAAGTCATTTGTTTACAAACAACGCACAACTTATTACTCTTGAGGAAACACGTACTAAAAGTTTATATGCACAGATAAGAGCTAGTCACATTTTACATTAGGATTGAAATGCAATTCCAGAAAATCTACTTTTTCTCATTTTTTAGACAGAACGTCGTTTGACTAGAGATAAAGGTAGGAGAACATGCCTCGACATTCTACGACTATAAACTAAGATTGAATATACATAAGAAAATGTAACTTAAGGGAGCTCCAGACTATAATGTTACTCTGTAGGACTGAACATGTAGTGTACAATAATGTAATTTTATGCAAGAAAAGTGAAAGGCAATTTGGAAGGGGAGCAAAACGTGAACATTTTGCATTGCACGAAGTAACGTTTACCAGGGCAGAAGCAAGTGCGCCCAGGACCACTAAATCCGCAAAGCAAAACTATCATATCCAGCATTTCCAGTCGTTTCCTTCACAAATTTTGTTACTATCTTTTTCAAATACCAAATACATTCTAAACGGAACTACAAAATTTTCAATCTTATCCAAGTATTAGAAATTTCTTCTAAGAATCATGGAAATTATGGCCCTTAAAAAGGCATTTAGTGAATTAACCTACACATGAAATGAGTATATGTATAATATAATCCAATGGACTCCACTACTATTATCTGTTGGAATGCAAACATAACATTTACAACCCTATTCCATAAACTACGTACACGAAAGAGGTTTCCCCAAATGTTAAGTCAATCGACAAAAATTGATTAATAGTGATTGATAGACCTACTCATTCATGAACTGGTGACTTCTACCACTTAATCAATGCACAAACAAAAGCAATAGTACTACTCCTAGGCGGGTTAAAAATTGGACACAAATCACAAATACATTTCATTCCTCTGAAGGTCCACTACATACACTACGAAAACCATGGTGCAGTATTAGTAGTGTACCACTGAAAATGCCCAGGCACATTGCTTGCCCAAATACTCTTTTACGCCATCCCACTCACAAGTTTTACTTTTTGTATTCGGTGTGTAAAGCTATGATTCACGTTCACACCGAAACTAAATTATTTTCGAGGAAGAAAAATAACTTGTTACAAACATACTTATATGGAGATACAGGTGCCCATTTGCACTGTGTGAAAACAAACACCAATTTGATATACCAAGCACACTAAAATATGCATACCATAACTTACTTTATGGATCCTGACTGAAATATTGGTCAAGCCTTTCCATACCCTTATCAAACGGTCAAAATGAATATTAATAACACTCTAGTTGTCGTTGCTTTAACCTCATTCCTTTCCCATAAACGTGACTGTAATTGAAACGAATATGTTCATGTTCCCTTTTTACTTAGATATTAACCATTGCTTTATTTTACAAAAGGAGAGATAACCTAAGTAACTTATATCAGTATATTATTGTCAGAGTGCTGCAATGACTACCTCATTCGAACGTTGAATATAAAATCAGCAAACAGTGACATGACAAAACAAAACAATATACACACCCAATTCAACAACAAATGCTGTGCATTTGGAGAGCTAATTTCCACAAGATCAATTAGTAATAAATATAGTATAAAACCTATAAATATAAATTTATTGCATATATCTAAAAAATATACATTTATTTAAAAATATATTTATCTCATAAATAAATGCGTAAAAGAATCAATCAATCAATCAATCAATAAATGGGGAAAATGAGAATTGGAGGAATGTTCTCAATTAATGCAAAACAATCTAACGTGGGAATAAAGGGAGAAACTAATGCTGATTCTGATTCCTAGGTATGTCAAATAATGACCAGGTAGACTCTCCTGTATTTACAGAGTCGTATGATTTACTTGTCAACCATGCAGTCATAATTGTCCGTAGTTGCTCGCAAAATAGTGGAAGCACACTATTGCTCGCTCAGGCCTTTGGCTAATCATAGAAAGTACAAGCCAGAAAAAGCAAACAAAATCTTTATTGTGATGCTATCGTTAGTTCCAGAAACGGAAAACTTTCGTTTTCACCTACGTATGTGCCTGCACATTATTGTTGTTGGTGAAAGCAAAGTGGTCTGTGCATTGATATCACTCTCTCTCTCTCACTCTCTTTCTACGCTGTCTACAGCAGCATTGCATTCAATTCACATTCCACAGAAAACGACAACTTCGATGGGGAAAAAACGTAAACTCGCTCAGCTCCATCTCTATTTACGGTGATACTGAAATGAAATGTAATATAATTGACTTTTTCTGGAATTCTCCAGTGACATTGCATGGCTGGAAGTACATAGTGGAGAAGCAACAGCAAACAACATTACCTATGCTACACTACGTCAGTACACTATATCTACGACTATATACGTCCCCTTAACCACCACCTTAGTCAGTTTTTTCTCATCTTTCTCACAACCTCAATGTTCTCAAGAAGTTCCTCAAGCCATAAAATCAACCTTCCCTTCTACCTAAGCATTGAAACAAGAAACAAGAGCAAGAAGCATGAAATAGGACGTCTATACTACATCGCGTCTACCCACACTCTTTGACGTTGACGTTGACATGACTAAAAGGTCTACAAAATATTGTGCTACGTCCAACCTAAACTCAATTCTCAGAATACCCAACTCTACTGTTTTAACTTACAATCAGTTTTGTAGCCAATTTTGTTTATTTCTGCATCCAGAACTTTACTTACAGTTACATTACATAAAAATACTGTGCTCATTCTACGCACTCGTACGTACCAGTATTCGCACCGTTGCATACCAGCAGCGTCAGCTGCCACTGTCGCGTCTCTCCGTGCGTTGGTCCCCATTTTAAGGTGCTCGGAAATAATGGTATTTCAGCTTCTTTTATCTGTTTCAAATTGCAGCTCTGACATCGTATTATTGTAGTCTCCGCAGTGCCGACTAAACAGACAAAGCGACCGAATATACGATTCGACAGACATGGAAGCCAATATAAGTGGAAAACTCTGTGTTTACGGGAAATGCTGTCTCGCCCTGTTTCTCTTTGCCCTCAGGGAACGAGGAAACGTGAATTTCCGCATATCACGTTATTTGCCCCAACTACCTCCATGAAAATGCAATTTATTTACAGGTTGACCTCAACTATGTGATGATTACCCTTCTACGTCTCCCTTCTCAACAGTACTTAGCTTCACACTTTTTCTTGGCTCTTTTATTGCGTCCGTACAAAACGTGAAACAAATGAAATTAGATTGCACACTTTGTAGTAGCCAATATATCAAGGAATCCAATATTAATTTCTCCCTTTCAAAATCGTCACTTATAAATACAATTATAGCCTAAAAACCATAATGTCCCTTAAGTAGAAAGCAATTGTGTTGCAATCAGAAAAACCAGAATTAAGTTAAAAGCAGGATTTCCCAAATATTTTCATTGAAATTAGTGTCCCCCTCCAAAGTATGAAAATTGCTTTGATTATGATTCTTGTCTTGAAATGGAAAAAGTGGGTCGATGCAATTGTTTCCCCGGTCCCACTCGCCCACTCTCACGAAAGAAACCGCTAGACCATCTCTATATAAATCTGCACAGCCTACTGACGTGAATCCAGCACTGCTAAAACGCTTCGTGTTGGCTGCAACAAAAATTCTGACACTTAATACTAAAAAAAGTTAAGATATAGCCATTGTGGTAGCAAAACATTCCCATTGCAGTCCTTCAACTCGAGTAGAAACCATTTATTACGCTGCATATCCATTTATATGATGAGAATCATCATTTTAAGTACAGGCAAACTTTTTCAAAAGTCCCATTCGACCGTCTATCTTGAATTTCCTACATGCGTTTAATCCAGCTGCTTACACTTACTATTAGGCGTCTACGGAGTAAGAGCAAACTATCAAAAAGCATATACAAAATATATCAATGCAGCAGTGCAATGTTCCAAGGGAGCTGCACCGACTATCTCTTGCAGGTTGGAAACATATATAAAGAAAGTAGTTAGAAGCAGTATAAACTGTAGTACAGTGGCGAAAGTAAAAGAGAAAAGGAGCCACATTACGCTATTAGAAAGGACGTTTTTGTATTGCAGGGCTTTGTTATACAATCGTGCAGCATATCTGATGCACATCACATCCTATCATAGAACATCACAAAGCAGGACAAAATCTTCCCTAGGAGCAGATAAGATTGTGGTTGCTTCATACTTTTTGTATTCAAGCTTATACATACAATGTAGTATATATATAGAAGTGTGCATACCAGAACTAAGCACAGTTTGCGGTTGTTACCAAGTTCCCCAAGTTGTTTCAGCGACTACACATAAAACAGCAACGACTTGAAATCACGTCGAGAAAAGAAAGGAGAGTTGACTCCTTTGAACGTTGGAGAGATGGAAGTCAGAAGCAGAAAATAATTATTTCTCCCTAAACTTCAATCTATTCTCCTCTATCGAATTCATCCAGCTCCCATTTCGCTCCCACGTTGCACATGGGAGCAGTCAAGAATCAGCAGGCAAGCAGAAGAAAAAGTAGGAGAACGCGCATTGAAACCAACTTACTCTCAAGTGGAGGTTATCCATGTAGTGGAGAGGAGATTGTGTGAGAGGCCAATTTTACAAAACTCTTCTTCATAATAAAGTGGTGTATACTCACGTATAAATCCTGTTTTGATGATGTGATATTGGGATTCCAAAATCTGACAAAACTAACTTTACTCCTCTCCATTCAACTCTTAGACCATTCCCAGTCAACTCAACTCCACTCTCAATCTCATAGTGCACGAACTATCATACCGTATCTTCATTCCAATCATGTCTCATCTAGGATCGAGGACTCGGGTGACATGGAAAGGACTGTACAGTCTGTACTGTGTATTCTTAGAATGTATGTATTACCAATGTAAACTGTTTGAAAAAGATGAAATTCCGCTTCGGCTATGTATTTACAATTTGGAGATATAAATACATTTTTTCATATAGAAAAATTCTTGAAGTTATCAACATACATGACATACATGCGTGGGATTGTCCCCGTAAAATCCGCTACAAGCCCCAAAGGGAGAAGTGGATATCAAATTGGTCGGAACCAGGGATAAATGCGTCATTTATGGCATATTTGTATTGAGAGGCCTCTCTCTGATTGTGATTATGCTTACAGCCTTTATGTTGCTGTTGTGCAGATATATACATATCCATATCCGCCAGCAGTCACATAAATACTATTCAATTAATCGACGCTCTGATAGATGAAAACTTTCTTGAAAGGTGAATATTCCAATAAAAATATTGGATATTGGATATGACATAAATGTAACACAAGTTGGGTTGCAGTAGAATTACAATGTTAAATAACATTAAATTGGATAATCTCAATTTTGAGGTTTAAATTTTTTATATGTATAAAAATAATTATTTATTTGTACTACGATATAGTTTGTAAACACTCTAACATTACTTTTGAAGTACACGATAAATAAGATAAATTAAGCAGGCAGAGTTGGTCAGCTGCTTTCGACGTTTCCACAACTGACGGGATAGTATTTCGTGCAGTGCAAAGAATTAGCACCCGATTCTTTCGCATTTGTGGAACTGCCTAGGCACAGTGGGTATTTGATCAACAGCCAAATGCCGCTAACATAGTAGTATACACAATACGTAATTGCTATATCGCGTTTATCTCCCACTTATTGTCTTATATTTGCAACATGTTTGAAGTTAGTAGGTACAGTAAAATAATGTGTGAACATAAAAACTTTGGACGAAACAAACACACAGCGAGTCATAGTTCAAAGCCCGGTGTCCCAATCGTCGGGTGCAATTCGTCCCGAGACACAGCTGGAAT